>CM037865.1:72219627-72429627 GCA_021292105.1 Anadara kagoshimensis | reverse complement strand
AATTAAAATTATCTTAATGAAAATTAATGTGAACAATATTTCAAATAAAAAACGGAAATTTGGGTTCTTTTATTATTTGTTGTGATAAATAGATATAAATAGATATAAATAAATAAATAAATAAATAAATAAATAAATAAATAAATAAATAAATAAATAACTCAAAGAGATATGTAAAGATACATGTAATTAAAATTATATTAAATATTAATGAAAATTAATGTGAACAATATTTCAAATAAAAAACTGAAATTTGGGTTCTTTTATTATTTGTTGTGATAAATAGATATAAATAAATAAATAAATAAATTTTAAAAGAAATGTAAAATTATGTTTTGTAAAAGTATTAGTAATAGTATATCATACTTAGAGCAAATACGAATATAGTTTTTTCTTTCTTTATCTATTTCTTATTATTACGTTAAATTTTTTTAAAATTTTTTTTTCTGCTGAAGGAAATTGAAATACCCAATGCTAAAAATAAATAAATATATAAAAACTCTAGAAGTTACTTGTGATAAATCTGGGTAATAAATACAGTTCACTATACAAGCTTCATTTACTAAATAGCTGGGATAACACCTTCTGCGTCACTTCCGGTTTTGTGCCCTTTTCTACCAAAGGGAGATAACACCGTTTTTCAACAGTTTCAGGACTTTATTTTACGCTGTAAAAAATGACAGAAATGATTAAAAAATGTTATTTGTGGCTAAATCGACTTTTTATTATGTAATCTTTCGGAAAATAACAATAAAAAAAATTCGGTTTTTGGTGACCGGTGACCTTTAAAGTCTTTAATAAAATGCTTGATTTGCAAGTAAGGTAAAATTACCTTAATCTAATTTCATCATTGCTGTAATACAAAGTGATTCCTTTTTTATGTCATGCCAACCAATATGTGAGATGTCCATGTGGTATAAAGCACTGGCTAACAGATCACAGGCTCTCGCAGCAATGGTTAGAACCTTAATCTAGGAGATAGCAGTGTGTATCACTCAAATAAATAACTCTATAGCACCAATTAAGGTATACTTTACATGCACTGAATTAATTATCACATTGGTTTTGTGCGAGAAAATTGCTATGGTAGCCATTATGTGAGCAATCGGAAGTGTTTTTACCATCCCACACTGTTCAAACCTGGCAGGCCTTGTTGCACAGAAACAAATTCCTGTGTACAGAAGACAACTTACCTTTAACTGTTCCAGGTAAATATCTACATCATCTATGATAATAACATCAGGTAATACTGGCTTTGTGTGTACAGAAGAACAGTACTCTATCAGCTCCTCTGTTTTCTTCATGTATCTAAAAAAATAAAACAATCAGAAAAATATACTCTGCTTTCATATCAGCTATAATAAATGGATCTACAATTTTTCTTGCAACATTGATTACCACTTTTCTCTAATATTTTTATTTTTGTTGTATAGGTTGTGTGCAATCTGATGGCAGCTTGGTTATGTTTTTGGGTTAGTTTATTATTGTAAATAGGGGACTGACAACTATCTAAAACAACCCATGTAACAAAAGTGATTTTGTTTGGCTAAAATTTACTACTGAATACCAGTAGTTTCTCCAGGAAAAAATAACTAAAATTTCCCAATTCTACCATTAAAGTCCCCAACAAAACAGTATAGTATATCAAGTAAAGTTTTCTTTATTTGATCTCCGAGGGTATTACTTTTATGTTGGGGATTTCAATGGTCAAAGTGGGAAATTTCAGTTATTTTGTTACACTTTTTCAAAACTACCTTCTGCTTTTCAAATTGGAAAAAAATCAGAGTTTTGAAACACAACAAACTGCATAATGACATGCTTGCAATAGCTTACTTAGGGTCCTCATTGTAAAGATGTTATATTGTGACAATATCTAACATTTTGTGGGTCATTTTTCTCCAGGGGAAACTACCTTTATTCGGTAATACCAGTAATTTTAGGCAAACAAAATCACCAATCCACAAAATAAATTTCAAATACTGTCACAATATGAGGTCTTGGCATTTAGGATCCCAACTATTACAAGCATTTCATAATGCAGTTTGCTAATGTATATTTCAAAACTTCAATTTCCTAATCTTAAAGGCAGAAGGTAGTTTTTGAAAAAATGTAAAAAAAAATCACTGCTATTGTTATTTACTTCTTACATGAATTTAACATTTCTAAGAACCTGTGCATCAGGATGTGGCATTCCATGAACTCCGAGTGGCATCTTGGTTAATGGCTGGTGGCAAATGTACAAAACTGTAGCATCTTTGTTGGCATAAGATACAGCTGTTTGAAATAGTAATGTAGTTTTTCCTCTGAAATATATTTAAAATATTTTACTTTAGTATTAAGTATTTGAAATTTGTTCCTTCTACCAACCACTACCTAATAATTACTTTTACTTTCTACAGAAGTTGGTGTCTGTTGTTTGTACTTGTAGGTGAAAAAGATTGATTTTCAGACAGCCAGTTCCATCAGAACATTTTTCCCTTTAATACTGATCTTACTAGGTTATGGATTGTTTCACCAAAACCTTTTTTTGGTGTTATTTTATTTTCTGTCTCTCACTAAAACTATATTGATTGATTAAAATTGACTGGAGTTTTAAATCAGTCAAGAATATTTCACTTATATAGACATTATCAGCATTCAGGTCAATGTGCAGGGAGGTTGTTTAATGTGGCACTTCTGCCGTGAGAGGAGGTATTGGTTTTTAATGTGGCACATCTGCTGTGAGAGGAGGTATTGGTTTTTAATGTGGCACATCTGCCATGAGAGGAGGTATTGGTTTTTAATGTGGCACATCTGCCATGAGAGGAGGTATTGGTTTTTAATGTAGCACATCTGCCGTGAGAGGAGGTATTGGTTTTTAATGTAGCACATCTGCCGTGAGAGGAGGTATTGGTTTTTAATGTGGCACATCTGCCGTGAGAGGAGGTATTGGTTTTTAATGTGGCACATCTGCTGTGAGAGGAGGTATTGGTTTTTAATGTGGCACATCTGCTGTGAGAGGAGGTATTGGTTTTTAATGTGGCACATCTGCCGTGAGAGGAGGTATTGGTTTTTAATGTGGCACATCTGCCGTGAGAGGAGGTATTGGTTTTTAATGTGGCACATCTGCTGTGAGAGGAGGTATTGGTTTTTAATGTGGCACATCTGCTGTGAGAGGAGGTATTGGTTTTTAATGTGGCACATCTGCCGTGAGAGGAGGTATTGTTTTTTAATGTGGCACATCTGCTGTGAGAGGAGGTATTGGTTTTTAATGTAGCACATCTGCTGTGAGAGGAGGTATTGTTTTTTAATGTGGCACATCTGCTGTGAGAGGAGGTATTGGTTTTTAATGTGGCACATCTGCCGTGAGAGGAGGTATTGGTTTTTAATGTGGCACATCTGCCATGAGAGGAGGTATTGGTTTTTAAGGTTTCTTCCAAACGACTCAGCTGTAGAGATGGTAAGATAAAACAAGAGTTGACATGTACAGGGAGAAAACTAGAGTTGCGGTGTACAGAGTATTCAGATTTATAGAGATGCTAATGTACAAGAATTCTGAAGATATTTTGGAATTAAAATCAAACTACTGTTCTTTAGCTGTACTTACATTTGATTTTCTCCAAAGATTATGAATGGACATGTCTGTGAATTGAGAATTTCTATCAATTTTTGAATATCCTGGGAACTGCCATCTTGTTCTTTGCACCAAGGTGATGTCAAGGGAAACATATGTACTAGCGAGGCCATCTAGTGGTGTAATGTGGGATCATATCATCACTGTAATCCACCATGATAAGTTTCTATAAATCACAAGAAAAAAATAATGTAATATAACTTAAATATGACATAATTCTTAATTATTCACCCAAACTGAAAGTATGGCAAAGCTAAATGTATTATTCACCAAGGTTTGGCAATGCTAAATGTATTATTCACCAAGGTTTGACACAATGCTAATTTTATTATTCACCAAGTGTTGACAATGCCAATTTTACTATTTACCAAGGTTTGGCAATGCTTAATGTATTATTTACAAATGTTTGACAATTGCTAATTTTATTATTCACCAAGGTTTGGTAATGCTAAACAGTGGCGTACCGCCCTATACGCAAAAACGCAAGTGCGTACACATAAATTTGTCACAAAAAATATTTTAAAATAAAAAAAGTATAAGAGAGAGAGAGAGTGTGTGTGTGTGTGGGGGGGGGGGTGCGTATTCCAAATTTTCTTGAAAGGACAAATAACTCTATCAATATGTCTTCAAGATCCTGAAAATTTTTGTAACCATGCCCCCTACAACAGCCACTGCCGAGAGAAGTTTCAGTGCGCTGAAACATCTCAAGACTTATTTAAGGAGCACAATGAAAGAAGTTCGCCTTTCATCCCTTGCATTAATGCACATACATGTACATCATGAGATGGGCGTCGACGTAGAAACAGTTATTGACAATTTAACGCTCAGAAGAAGAGGAAAATTAACTTTGAATGACCAATAAATACTAATATACACATTTGGAAACCGTCGGCTACGATTATTAAAATAATAATGTTTAAGTTGTACAATTCAAATTAAGAATGGAAGTAACAGTGATCAAACAGCAAGAAACAGGCACACAATAAATAAAACGCTAATACAAAATTAAAAAAATACTAATTTAGATTTCAAAAAAATATGCATCATCATTTGTAATCGGAGCTCAAATCTGAAAATCTTTCAAATTATCAAACCAAAAACTTTTATCCCTTTAAATCTATGATACAAACGCAGAGAACATGTGTGGTTAAACCTGGTACCCAACCTTCCACTCCCAAGGATCAGCAGGATCCGCATATTTAAAAATTGTAATTAAACTCCAATTTGTATCAAAAATTTAACACGAGAAGGTGTTGTATATCTGTCTCAAAATGCAGGAAAAGCCGTTTTGAAGCATATAGATTTGACAATGCTAATTTTATTATTCATCAAGGTTTGACCATGCTAGTTTTATTATTTACCAAGGTTTGACATTGCCAATTTTATTAATCACCAAGGTTTGGCATTGCTAATTTTATTATTCACCAAGGTTTGGCATTGCTAATTTTATTACTCACCGAGGGTTGACAATGCTAATTTTATTATTCACCAAGGTTTGACAATGCCAATTTATAATTTACAAAGGTTTGACAATGCTAATTTTATTATTCACCAAGGTTTGACAATGCCAATTTATAATTTACAAAGGTTTGACAATGCTAATTTTATTATTCACCAAGGTTTGACCATGCAAATTTTATTATTTCAAAAGGTTATGCAATTTTGAAAAAGTTTGACAATACTCATTTACGTCACCAAGTGTTGACAATGCAAATTTTAGTATTCACCAAGGTATTGCATTTACTAAAGTAATCTTGTGGTGGCTTGAGAGATACAGAAAGATTTTGACGGCACTGTAGTTCCGTCATCTTTGGATTTTGATGAGTACCATCACTGAAGGTGTGTGTGTGTGTGTGTGTGTGTGTGTGTGTGGTGTGAGAGAGAGAGAGAGAGAGAGAGAGAGAGAGAGAGAGAGAGAGAGAGAGAGAGCTTACATTTTGAAGTTTGGCGCAAATAATCTAAAGAACCACAAATATTTTGCAGATCTGTTATTTTTAAACGAAACGAACATTCTAAGCTAACTCGATCATGTAGGATTATGATAAAAGTGAAACTTGAACATAAATGTAATTGAATAAGTAAATAGTGATTAAATCGATTTATTTTAGATTTTATTTTTATTTAACCTATTTTCGTTGCAAATCTATCCAGTTTTATCGTAAAAATGAGTTTCTTTTTTTTTAAATTTCTTTTCAGTCATCAGAAAAAAAACAGAAAAAAAGAAAACAAAACAAAAACAACCACTTCATGAGTGTTGCTGGTATGGTTCAAACTATCTAAATTAAAAAAATCTGGAAAATTCAAACTGACTCTTAAACCGCCGACAATTTCTAAAGAGACTTAAATTTGAGAAACTAATCTGCATGCTTGTCACAAAATTTAGTCGATCACAGGGGCCACTGAGGTTCTTTATAAAATAAATTAAAAATGTTCTTTTTTAAATACCAAGGTTATTTATTTATTTATTTATTTATTTATTTATTTATTTATTTATTTATTTATTTATTTATTTATTTTATTTTCATCAGTGTCCATGATAATGAATCTAGAATTTATGTTATGGAAAGAAATCGACTTTTTATTTATCTGTATCACTTTTGTTTAAATTTTGCATTTACTCAGTTACTAAAAATCTCTTAGGTTTTTTAAATTGCAAATGAAATGGACTCATAAGAACAGTGAAGAATGTAATGATAGATTGAAAAATCGGTGTTTCGTTTTGCAAAAGAATCCATTCTGTTTTTTAGTATTAATGTGTATAACCACTTCCTCTTTCGTTTTAGTTTATTTTGATTGGCCAATAATGACTTCATCTGCAAAAACCCCTTCACAAGTGACCTCATCATATCGGTTTAATATTTTGGTTGTTTAATGATGGTGTTAGAGAATTTATTTTGAGTCCCACATTTCCACCTTTTACTGGAAATCGTTTACTTATCAGTGCTATCCAAGGAGTGACGTTGAAGCGAGATAAATGAAGACATCAGGATCTGTCTGTTGAGTAACCAAGGTGTCAAGAGAACTGCTTTACCACTGCAGTTTACATGCAGGTATTATTCCACTATAATTTCACGTGGCCTATAGTGTTCTGATTGTTTATCAGTTCGTAATTTTTTTTTATACCTCACGCATTTCTATGTTACCAATATACCAAAGTCACATGGAAGTGAGTTTTACCAATCCATGACCAATGATACAAAAATACCCTGTAATTTTGTTTACATTGAGAGTAAAGTCCATGTTCCATGAATGCTAAAACTAGTAAAAGATTACGAAGAGTAGTCATAGAAATTTGTACATCACTTCTGGTGATATATTACATACATTACCAAAAAAAAACTTCTGGCATATTTAATTTAGGATAAAAAATAACATTTGATAATTTATCATCAGGTGTCATTAGCACGATTAGATAACCAACTAAAATTATTTAAATTTTAAATTTTAGTCCAATTCATTGTAGTCATTGCAGTTTAGGTGTTCTGAAATTTGAATAGTTCTTAATATCAGTTTTGAAATATCCTGAGTTTTATATTTCACTTTTTTTTATTTTGACTGATATGTAAAATGATAAGTCAGGTATTTTTTTTGTTCATACCAAACAGCATTTGAATATAAATTGGATGTTTGGTTGTTATTCATCGCTGTACCATGTGAACAACACAACACCCCTTAACATTTATTCAGCATCTTTTGTAAAATATCTATGCTGTAATTTGGCAGAATAATGTTGTTTTACAGGAAATCATGAACTGATATGATTCCATATCCAATGGAAATAATAGATCAGCAAAAATGTTAGGTGGTACAGTGGTGAACCCAATTGCTCAAATATTGCTGTATCTGCATTTATTTGTCTAGAGTCAAAACTTTTCATTGATAAAGACCTCTTCAGATTAACAGTGGAGCTTTACTATTATGTTCTCTGGTTCATGTGGAGTTGGTTGACCTTGACATTCATAATGTCACAATGACCTTAAATATGATAACATCTTGTCATGAATGAATGGCATAGAAGCTTTAAACTTCATATGTAGCTATTGTGTGCAATGCCTTACTATGGATTCAAAGCTAGTTGACCTTGACTTTCATTCAAAGTTTCAGTGGTTTCAATAAAGCCAGCAAGGAGACAGAAGTTGTCAGCTGTATTTCACTAAGTTTTCATTCCCTGAAAAATGTTTTGCAAAACCTATTAGTCCATACTTGCTTCCTACTTTTAGAAATTTGTCTTCGGTTGACAAAAAAAAAAAAAAAAAAACCCACACAAACACAAAAAAAAACCAGTGTGGTAGCTCAGTTTCATCATAAAAAGAGGTTACAGGTTACTTTAAATCTTTAAATCTCATTTGGGCACAACTCTCACTATTTTCACCAACAACAAATAATTTCAAGATGATAATACATGTATTACCAAATTTTCCAGTCATCTTAATGGCTTTGTGAAATGTTCCCTAAATATAAAGTAGCATTAGTACATATATACAATACAGGGTTACAGGATATTTTGTGTTTAAAAACACTATGTTCTTTGTTAAGAAAACTTAAAGGAAATGATCACCACATTTTTGAAATACAGCACAACTCAAATTTGTCACTTAAATGTATTTTTTGACGAGTCCTTGTGTGCATTTCGTGTGGTCATAATGTTAATACTTTCCTAAAACACACACATGATGTAATGTATGATGAATTATAAAAAGTTTTATTCTTTATAGCCTCTTTGGCATGCATCTGTTATAGAAAGGGACTACATATGACACATATTTTATTTTACATATTGATATAAGTTAACAATAAAGATTTCTCTTTTATTTATTATAATTACCATGGTAACCAACAGTGTGACCTCAGTTTCTCCCAACAGAAACATTGAAATAAATATTTGTATTTATTTAACCATTATTCAAGTTATAGAAAATCACACAACTAAATAAATAATGGGTATATATGGTATTAGTGCTTGTTCCTTGGTTACAATAAAGATTTTCGTTGATATGAGTCATATATATATATATATGGTTGATGTATATATATATGAACTGTCATTGAATCTTGTATGGGTTAAAATATTTCCTTAAATTGAGCAATTATGACTTTTACTGTCTAAAGGTGTGCAGGACAAAAGGTAATTTTAATTTACCAAATTATAAAAATGAAATTTTATTCTTTGTGTGATATTGACTTTAATATTACAACATTAGTCATGATTGGAATTAATTTAAAATCTAGGTTTTTTTTAAGTTTATATATGGTAAATGTTATTGCGTTATAGTTAAGAAATCATACCTCTGTGAATCATACCTTTTAAAAGGTGGTGGCACTACTTACGATAGATGATTTGTAGGTTTAATGATTAATCTTACCTGGAAAAAAACATATAAATATAAAACCTGATAAATTGACAAAAAAAAATAAATGAAAGGAGAAAACTTTGACTTTGACAAACTTTAATATTTATCATAGCACACCACATGGGTGTATTATACTGCTTTGAAAGAAATAGTCATTAATGGTATGACAAGACAAAATGGTGGTACCCATACTTATAGCAGAATCCATGAAACTATCAGCATTTTCTGTCTTTCTTTCCCTGTACAGAAATCTGTTACAAATAAAACAAAAATTTAAATAAATATTCCATGTTACCCTTCCCGGTAGCCAAAATTGCCATTGGCTACTAATTTCTGAGGAATTCTTTCAAAAAACAAACTATTTTAGCAAATTTGTGGAAAAATACTTTAAAAAAGGACTATATTTTCACAAATTTTGTAAATTTGGCTACTAATTATTTTAAATTTGTGGAAACCTAGATATTACTTATCGAATTGAAGCAGTATTATTCTGAATCTTTTGTCATTATCAGCATTTTCTGTATTTTCCTTGTACATTAATCTCTCATACTACCGGTATACATGTAAAATACTTTTTAATAAAAGAATGAATCACAATGGCAAACATTTACATTTTGAAACATTTAGGAGCATTGAAAGTTTTAAAATAGGACTAGAAAGATTTATCCCATGCTGTTACCACCACGGACATTTAAGTAAGATCAATGTACTAATGAAACTAGTGCAAATCTCCGAACTGAGAGTAAAATCAGAAATTTTTTAAAAGGCTTCAGTCACAAAATGTCTGTTACCAATATTAACATGACATTGAATGGTTAGAAACAAACTACTGGTCAATAAACAAGTGTTTTGGAACATTTACCAATGTCTTGACTAGTCATTTCAAGGTTTTCTTTAAAACTTTTTTATGAATTATGATCTTCAAAAATTGAAAATGTTTTCCAAGAGAGAGAGAGAGATGAGACAAATCTAGGTTTTCACAAATTAAAATTCTTTAGAAGACTAATTTCCATTAAGAAATGACATTCTGATCATGTTATTTCAAGAGGTAATGCAAGATAGTGTGGAATGTGCCAACATTCGATGAAACACCATGAGCAGAAATGTCATTTCTTATATTTACAATTTATTCTGATAAATTTTTTGTACCCATATTTGTTTCAACTTTTTGTACTCTCCTATATGCAATAGGGCTTTTTTTTTTGGCATGTGAGATCATCGTGACCTTTAGTGACATCATAATCAAAAGACAATCGCATAACGTCGCTCTGTGGGGAACATGATGTCATCTTTTGGGAAAATTCATACACATCAAGGGTCATGACCCCTATTGTCTTTTAAGGAGAATGGCAATACAATTACTTTTGCATGTTTCATCGAAGAGAGCAGGGGCGGATCCAGGATTTTTTGAAGGGGGGTTGAGAATTATATCAATGCTATGTGCGAGCTTCCAGAGAAGAGGGGTCTAGGGCAGAGCCCCGATGGGTTGTTATATTAACATATGGGGGTAACATCAGTCAATAGCTCTCTCTCTCTCTTTAAATTTTTCAAGGGGGGGTTGCAACCCCCGCAACACACACACACACCCTTAATCCGCCACTGGAGAAATACAATCATATTGTAAATATAAATTTGTGAAAATACACGTATACCTGGTAGTCCTTTTTAAAGACACATCTAATATAAGCAGGAAGTACCAGTATGTGTATATGGAGTAATGGTGTTGCAAAACATAATCAAAAGATGTAAAATCAGTGGAAGTAAGCAACAAAACTCATCTAAATCCAAAAAAGTAACAGACAATTTTTGTTTGCCTTGCTGACTTTATTGAAACCACTGCATGTACAAAATAATATGCCCATTGAGTTAGCAGTGTGGTCACTTGACACCATAAAAACTTGTCAAGTAGAGATTAAAATTTCTTATAATCATTTAACATGACTAAGACTATTAAATTTTACATTAGAATTTGATATGAATGTTTAATAAATAATTTATTTAATCATGATAAGGCATTCAACAGAAACACATCAATAAGGTGTATTAAATAAAAAACAAAACAATTAAGTTTACACGTAATACTTGTAAATAGTGAACCTCCATCTATCCTTTTACATCCACTTTTCACGTATTGCAGTGTCATGTAACCACATGACCGCAGACTTAACCGCGTTTGTCTGCACATGATGGAAATCAAAGTCTATCTTTAAAAATGGAAAGTGATTTCATTTGATATATGAATAATATGCTTGATATTGTGGTTTAAACAACACTTAATGACAGGTATTATATAGGACAGGTGATAAATGACTAAGCAATGATATAATAACATATCCTACCTGAGTATTTCAAAATCTACCCCCTTAACAGCTTAGCTAGGTATGTATGTATCTGCACATCGATGAAGAAGTGATGAATATGACTTTGTATCTAGATGTACTCGGAATGACATTTGATTTGTTTTACATTTAATTTTATATTATAAAAGTTTGGAAGGTTTTTCATTTTGTACCCTCCACTAAAATTTTAATTTTGACTGAAAAATCCTAAAGATAACAGAGCCAGGTAATTTTGTACATTACTGTGATATATTATTTTTTGAAAGTTTTACTTAGAATTTAATGTGGCAAGGGGGGGGGGGGCTATAAAAGGAAATACAGGTAGTCCTAACCAATGAATGAGTTAACCTGTCTGCTTATTCTGATAATGTTAAGTTTCATAGTTCCTGGTACCTGTATTGAGGCAATCTCTTGTAAAATTTTAGTTTTTATATCGTCACCACTTACAGAATCAAGTTATCACTTGTAAAAACCTCCTTGAAGTTTCCCCTACAATGCAGGAAGTAGTTTTTAGTAAAATATTTTGTGAGCGTGTACAGTATAGTTTATGAGGGGAAAGTTTATGGTTCACATATGTACTTAGTACCATGTTTATAAACAAACATTTAATAATTCAGTGTTGATTTCAATTTAAAATCACATAAAACATCTTATAATTTTATGAAGTAAACAAATGTTAAATGTTTTATGATTAAAATATCTCTGTATGTCTTTGAGCTTCACGACTCACTTTTTCAACAGAACAGAAAAAAAAATATTATCTTGCATTTGCCAGATGCTAGCGGCTCTATTTATATTTTTTTAACCAGAGTATTAAAAATCAATAAGTTTGACATGTAACCAATACTCTCATTATCTTAGCATCATGAATTGTATTCTAGAACAATCAAAAGTCACTTTTAGTGAATAGGTACAGAATCCTTTATACCATATATGGTATTACTTATTCATCTATTTTTGTTCTAGAAATTTTATAACATTTTCACACTGTTAATTTTTCTATATACCCTGAACAATTCATGCAAAGTCTAAATTGTTTTTTATTGAGGTATTTTAATACTGAATGTTATTGGACAAAAAATGTTGAATTAACTTGAAAATCAAAATTTATATAAATTTTAAATAATCAATTCTACTATATTTGGAATGATAGTACAGTATATCCTGGATATATTGAACTCGCATATACACTAATTGTACAGTAACTGACATACTGGTAACATGGAATGATGTATCCTACAGTATATCCTGGATAAATTGACCTCACATATACACTGTAATTGGTGATAGTAGATATACTGGTAATATGGAATGATGTATCCTCATACTCTGGTGTACTTCACAGTAAATAACTAAAAATATAGAAAAATACTCTTATCTTATCATTTCTATTTCCCTTTTCGTTTATTTTAGGAAATTTGGTGTTAACTAAGTTGCTAACTTAGCGATGCAGCATTTAGAGGTGTGGATACTCAGGAAATTACCAATTTGGATTTGTTCAATGGCAGTTAAAAAACGGGAGTTACCATGGCAACAGCCGGAATAAAATTTTGTGAAAGGGAGAAAAAGTGTTGAAAACAGAAGCATGAACATAATAGAAACATTCTTATTATTTTGATAAAACTAGATTAACAATAATGATATTTGATTGTGTTGAGAAATCCCGAGGGGAAGACCGGGTCAGGAGGAAAATCAGTGTACCTCTCATGCCAGTTGCAGCAAGTGAACCGATATGGCCACAGGCAGTTATAGATCCAATTGTTTTAGAGAAAATGCTGAAAAATGGGCTAGAAAAGGTAAGCTATTGATATATACAAAATATACGTGTGTGGTAGTTATAGAAAACATGTTATGAAGTGATTAGCTAGGTATTGATTTTATCTGTCTTTATGAATGAATCATGTGTTGTGACACCAGTGTTTCATTTATTATGCTGATGTTGTCAAAAAGTTAAATCTTGTACATATGGATTGAACATTTTGTCAACCGAATAACAAGGAAGCCACCATTATTTCCAGGGCTAAGCCAGACTTGCATTTGGTCCTTGTTTTTAAGGGTCAAATTGAATTACCCCAGATTTTTATGAACATAACTTCTTTTTAGCCCACCTGACCAATGACCTTATGCCAGTGAGCTTATGCCATTGTAAGGTGTTTGTGTCTGTGCAAGAATTTGTAACTTCCTGTCTGAAAGTGCTGCACCAGTCAGACCATACTTTGGTGTAGAAGGTCCCTGGAAGAGTAGGGTTACAGTTTGTGTATCCAAGATTTTTTACTTTAAATAGTTAAAACATGAAAATGGCCAATACAGGCGTGTTTAACCGATTTAGTTCAAATTTGCTACATGTATATACCATATATATATAACCATTTAATATAATTTTGCTCATCATTATAAGAATATGGTAGCCTAATTATATGCTATTTTTAGCCAATTATGTAAAAATCTTCTCCAAAAGTAACGAGTCATTTGGAGCCATATTTGGTGTGGTAATAATAAGCAGTTTTAATTTCGGGGTGTCATGGGCACCTTACCATACTAACTGATTTCTTTGAAAACCCTACATATGTAATTTCATTAAAATGTAGCAGCCATTGCAAAAAATCATAAGCCCCAGAATGGTTGTTAGTTTCAACTTTGATTGCTGATGCTAATATCCAATATTAATGACCTTTAGTTACTTATGTTTTTTTTAGGTTTCTATAAATTTTTGTATTCAAATTTCTTTAAAATATATATAAATGCATTAAGAAAAAAGTAACAAATTGAAAATTTTGAGAATGTTGTAACTTGTTCTAAAAGTGGTATCAACTTTGTTTTCAGAGAACAGTTATCAGTAATTTTAGAATCTATCTTGACATTCTGTTATAGATATGATGTATAAAAATAAGTAAATTCAATCCTGCATTTCCATATGGTCAGTTAAGATAAATAAGAATGCGTGATTATCAATAAATATTGACCAGTATTGACATATATATGTTGACCATTGACCACCCTTGTCAATTAGTGTACCAGCAGGTTTCTCCTCTGATATTTCTATTACACTTTATATATAACTTATCCAGTACTGTGTATATATATTGATGTGTATATTGAGATAGATCAGAGACAACATGGATTTGATCATTACCAAGCAATGACTCATACTCCGAGACAACCACTACATTGACGACAACGACAATCCAATATGATCCGCCATCATGGTCATAAACGCAATAATAAATTGGCTTAGTAAATCAGAATTTTTTCTCCCTTCGTTAAAATTTAATTAAACGGTTATTTGTATTCATTGAATATTTTTGAATATATGTATGGTATATGTAATGGCAGTGGAAATAAATTTAGATTTTGTTCTGGTGAATCACATGTTTACATTAATTGTAAAATAAAATATTTGAATATTAATTATCAGTATGTGAATAATTAATATCCGTGGTTAATTGATATACGGCATTGTCCCTGTAAACAGATTACCAATATTTAAACACATAAAACAATTCATTTTATTTTATGACCAATTCTTTGACATATCAAAACAGGACACAGCTAACAGGAAAAAATAGAAAATAATTTTTTGTGAACTTTATACTTTTTTAGATAAGAAAAGGTAAATAAATCAAATGAATCATACTGGCTGGTCCGTGGTACTCCTTAAAGTTTATTAATGATCTTAAATTTTGTTGACTGTCTTTACCGTATAAAACAGAAATTGTAAACATAACCTTATGTAACAGATAAGATTGCTGACAAGATTGGTATACGTTTGTCTGTACTACTTGTGACAGTAGCTCACAGTCACTGCTCATTTCCTCATCTTTTAATAACAACCCCCCCCCCCCCCCACCAACAGAATAACTTGTCCCTGTCTGTCTCAATACTGTGTCAACTCCATAACTTCCACATGTATGGATAGATTTATATCAAACTTATTACAAATGTATCTTGGATTTGGCCCCTGTAGGGGATATATGTGGATAGGGTTGGGGTGGGGAGTTATTTGTCAGTTGTACTTTTTGATTTTGATAGCAGATTTTCTACTGTTTTTGAGGATTTTTTTTATCAAAAGTCAGCTATAGCAAATACTAACAATACAAAATTATCAAGATGCTTGAATTTATTCACCAAACTTTTACCATATATCGTTATTTAGGTAAGCCTCTATCACAAAATTTCCTTGTTGCACTCAGGATGTCAGGTATAACTTGTCCACCATGCAGTATAATTCGATTTACCTGTGGCTGTGTTAACTTTACATAAAACTTAATTAGAGGGAAGAAAGGTGACAAGTCTATGTTCATCAACAGGAAATATAACGTGGATACACCTGTGTAGAAAAAATATAATTAACATATACAGATTAACATGTAAATCATACGATGTAAGATGTCTCACTTCTCATACTTCAAATTCCAAATACCTGTTTTATTGCATCACTGCTAAGCGACAATGAATTAATTAATAATCTGTTTTTTGGCTTGATTCCATTACTAAACACTCAAACAGACTTAGGATGGATGCTTTTTTATACAAAAAAGACGAACTCAACCCAGTAAGACAATTTCAGACGATGTTTGATATCCACAAATTTAAAAATATTGATGACTGAATTAACCTTAACTACGACACTCATTAATGTTCCTTAATGATACCAACACCCACAACTTTTGTACTAGATGGAACATAATGACACCATTTCTTTACTCGCTTTGTTTAGAGCTAAGGCTTCAAAACACCATCAGTATAGATCCAGTACCCATCATGTCAAAACCACTTACATGTCATTACAGGTCACCCAGAAAAAGTGGTGATTTAGGAACTGAGAGTGCATGTCCCTCTCTCTCTCTCCTCCCTCCCTCCCCCCCCCCCCTAAGTTTACTACAAGTTTTTGTGCAGACTACCTTATCAGACATGAAAAAACTGTACAAATATAATAAATTATTGTAAAGACTTGAATGAATAGTAGATTATAATGTGATGTCTTAATATACCACATACATGTACAAGTCAGTCATAGAGGATATTACAAACTATTTAAAATCCTATATTATATATATTTATGAATGAATATTACAAATGATTCATTAATAACCTGTCAGGAGTATTGGTTAAAGGTAAATTAAGAGTACTAGTAATGTCTTTTTTGTGAATGACTATAGTATTTTCTTATTTATGAGTAAATTATTATGTCATCAATTTATTTTTAAATTAGAACTACCATAACTTTCATATTAGATATTGTTATAGGTCGACTTATTGAAATCTCTGACTCAGTACATGTAATTATTTACTTGTTCAAGTCTTTCAAGTTGTATTGGTCTTGGTGGCCAAGTGGTCCAAAGTGCAGGCTTACTGACCATAACACCTCTCACTGCCTAGGTTCAAATCCCACTTGGGAGTTGGGACAGATCTTACCAGTATGAGAAAGTTTGAGTTCACTTGCCAAAAGTTGATGGTTTTACTCTTGGCACTCCAGTTTCCTCCACCATTTACCATTCCAGAACGTACAAGCTTGATATAAGTAAAATAATCTTGACTAGGACATAAAACTCCATTACTCCACTCCACTTTTTCAAGTTCAATAGGACAGTATCAGTATGTGTCCTTATGTTTTAGTCTGGTACAACATATATTGATTGTAATGTGTACCCTATCCATCTAGTTACATGTATCTAATATTCTGTAATAAATATACACCTGCCCACTTAAATGGGAATTTATATTTCATTTTAAAGATAATATTTATTACATCGAATATGAAGAGAAAAAGTCAATATTTTACATTTCATCAACTATTAGAAAAACGATTCATGGTTAGATTAAATACAATTGCCCAGTAAAATATGGTCCCTGATAGTAGGTGGTTTTCATCTATCAAGCAGAGAAAATAATTTATTTATATAATTACCGGTATTGCTATTATTTAACTGCAGTGCAGCCTGTCTAAACAAACACTGAGAACCAGTAAACCAAATAAACTTAACTACAGTATTTTACTTTTAGTTTTGTATGTCAAATTAACATTGTTAAAGCATCTTCCATCTTTTCACTGTATGACATTTTCTTCTTACAAATAAAAAAGAGACATTATTGAGTTTAAATTGTGATTTATAAACCATTACCTATATAAGCATATAATCTGGTACACCACTGCGGTAGCTCAGTTGGTAGAGTGCTTGCTTTGTAAGTGGGAGGTCGTGGGTTTGATTCCTGGCCAGGTCTGACCCAAGACTTGAAAGTGGGTAGTGACTGTTCTTTCGCCAAGCATCAGGCATTACGAAATGAAAGTCACGGTTCTTACGGATGGGAACTTAAAATAAACGAGGTCCCGTGTCACGGTGGGCTTGGCACGCTAAAGAACCCTGCTGTATAATGCCATCAGCGCAATGCACAGGCAAAATTTCTGCACCTTTGCCTATAGCTGGCAACGTTTTGATATAAGTGAAATATTCCTGACTGGGACGTTAAACACCATTACTCACTCATATAATCTGGTACATTATTATAAAAGTTAAAAGTCTGCCCAAGTTTATAGGCTCATCAGTTCAGTACTTATCCTGGTTTCAGTGACTTGAAGCAAATGAGAATACAATACTCTTCCTTTGATGGGACCTCACTACTTCACAAGGTTAATTCCCAGCCTTTTTACTTGGGTATATTCATTTTGCTGCTGGGTGGATAGGAGCAATGTGAAGTTAAATGTCTTGCTCAAGGACATACAATACAGCCTCGCTGAGACTCAACCCCACATCCCTTGAATCATATCACTCTGTCATTTGTTCCCACATAAACTAAGGGCTTGCCCGAAATGTTTTTAATCTGCAATAAATTTTGTAGCTGAGATGTATGCGAGAGAAAGCAAGTTAGATCCCCAGGAAGACCTGGAAACATGAATTAATTTTGTAGTTAAGTAATTGTGATATTTAGGAGTATAAGTAGTTGGTCATTTGTATTACAGTCTATATTGTCATTGTAGGGATTGTATGATACAACATCATCAGTCTCCTCCTTGCACTTGATTTCATTGTAAAGCTTTGTTCAAATGTTGACAATTTTGCATCTCAATTTTTGACCATTTTAAGAGTCCTTGTGAATTAAAAATATTTCAAATATAAAATCAGATATTACAATCAAAACGTGAGTCATTTAAAAGAAATAAGGAAAATTACTAACAGATAACATGCGTAGATCTATTACAAATGTAATTGATTGAACATATGACATCTTCTGTACATGTGATATACAAATATGTAGGAAGATTTTAATTTCAATTTAAATAGCCCGAAAAAATATTGATGTAGAAAAAGGAGATATAACCGAAATAATGAATGAATTAATTAATTAGTAATTGGTATGATAATGATGATGATGAATTGTGTATTCAGTTTGTATGTGTAATAACATAATAGTCATAATCAGTCATGTCCCAGAAAAACCTTGAGTCTGACTTAACAGTAAGGGTGCTGCCTGGTCAATCAGGACTGATTCATGGTCAACCCCCCTCAAAGCCAAAATTCCTTTTATGTCAACTAAAGGCTACACTTTAATGTTTAAAAAGGTAATGTTTTACTTTAAAAAATTAAGATACTGATATATGGAATTTTTGAGGTTTTTATTTGTCATACTTCTATTTTTAAATCTGATTTGATTTAAGAATTGATCTGATATTGTTTAATCATGTACCCGGTAATGGTTAGTACTTTAATATTGAATACTGTAGGTAAGAGTGATTTTATAAGTCCTACATCTGGGATTTTTTTCTTTTTTCTGAAAATTTATTTTTTTGTAAATTGCATTTTATCTGAATTTTTAATACAGTAATTTAAGAGAGTTTGCCTTCAGTTTTTTTTATTGTTAAAATTGTTAAAAATACTAGATTATTGAATTTAAATAGTTGCAAATTTTCCTCTTCTTTTTAAACTTTTTATCTTTTTGCAAATTGTATTTTATCCCAATTTAATAGACATTGATAAAATTACAATTGATTGTCATTTTCATTTAAAATTGTTGAAAATACCTAATTGTTCAATTAAATTTAAATCATTAAAAATATTTTAAAATTTACAACAAAAAATGAAAAGTATCTGATACATGTGTATATTAGCAGTAGTAAGCAGGTGAGTAAGAGATCTGTTATCCTTCATGCAGTATTCTAAACAATAAAATATTTAACATATATGTAGAATTATGTGTATAATTTCTGTGAGATATATAGATATATATAAATATGCATGTTACGGTAAATGTTTTTTAATATTTATAATTGCAGGTGTTGTTGATAGATAGCCGGTCATTTTTAGAATACAATACATCACACATTCAACAGTCTGTTAATGTATGCTGCTCAAAACTGGTCAGACGGAGACTTCAACAAGACAAAGTAAGTCACTGACAACGAAGCAACAATACTTCACTAGAATTCTACTTTACCACTTTACTGTAATTCTACTGTATATCACCTATATTTTTACTTTCATGATATTCGCAATTTAATTATCAATCTCAAAAATTTTGTTGGGCCAGTCTTCGCATGAAAGCATGTCAGTTTGCCTGCCGAGGATCAATGGTCTTCTCCTGGTACTCCATTTATCTTCACCATCCAAGAACTGATCACTCCATTCCCACTAGGACAGATCAAAGACAGAAAAAAAACTTTATCACCGTTCAAAAATGGTTTTGAAGGCCAATGTCCAAATCACTCCTCAAACAGGATGTGAGATGTGAGATTGAACCCATTTACAAATTGTTGGCACAAATAATGGTTCTTTAGTCTGGTCACAACTGAATGTTCAGCTGTAAAACATATAAGCAGAGTATAATAATAAGTGATAATCTGAATTTATATAAGAATACCAAGTGAACATGATTGTTCTGTGAGTAATTTGATAACTAAGAACATTTGATTGACACATTATTTTTATGGAATTTACAGGTACTTATAAAAGACTTGTTAACACAGACTTGTCATGTTGATATAGAGGAATTTTGTGATGTGATTGTATATGACCAGTGTACAGAGGAACCAGCATTACTAACAGAGGACAACTTTCTGGTCATTTTACTACAAAAACTATCATCAGCATTCAAATCTGTCATTCTTCTTAAAGGTAAGTCTCTCTCTCTCTCTCGTTGATTTCCAATTAGCTTACAAAACTCATATTCACACTTACTGGGTTACTGAGTGATTATTTTCTGATACCTTTAGCTTGTCTGCACAATGCCAGGGTAAGCTTATTATGTCCTACATAAGGATAAGCAAGGTGTTGCAAATAACAGCCAATCTGACAGTGAGATTGGCAACTTGTTACTTTTTCATTAGTCTCCTATATACCACAGTAGAAAATGTTGGCGTTCAGAGCGGTTGAAAAATTTAACTTACTTACAACAAAGATAAGCATAAGTTTTAGAATTTTTTTTATGGACATGATGTGCCACTATGCTGTTTTTTCTGACAGTTTTTTTCTTTTTTGAATACACCAATAATCATCTTTCTCTTAAGAATTCCAAAAAACACAGGTATATGCTGTATAACCAGATGCTAAAAAAGATTGTTGAATCTGAGATTATAAAATTCATTGTATAATAGATGTTTGTTTGTCAATATTTTCCAAAAACAGAGAGAGAGAGAGCGAGAGAGAGAGAAAGAGAGAGAGAGAGAGAGAGGTAGGTTACAGTAAAACTAAAGAAGACTACCTTGAGGATTGTTTTGTTAATTTGTATGAATCATATATATATATTATAAAGTTTTATAGGTATTTTGTAAGTCCTGAGTAATATAGCCTGTCACCAACCTTTACTGTACTACTATCAAAAATGTATTCTTCGTGATAATACTACAAAGGACATTTTGAATGATTAAGACCTTAAATATTTCTATGTCAGGATAAATGGACATATTATTTAATACAGATCAGAAAAAATGATTTATTTAAGCTTGTTTTTAGTTCAGTTTACAAGTTGACTTGGTAATTTTGCCCCGGAAATGACTTGTTTATTATTTAAAATTTATTGTTTTGTCATCATAATGTTGTATATTTAACATGTTACAGTATATTTTCATTTTTCAAATACCAGTTTTGATGGATGTGTATTAGCTTGTAGATCAGTAGGTTAAAATTCAAAATAAATTAATACCAAATATGGGACGTATAGAGAGGGTCAAATTATTGAGTACCAGTGCATTTTACAGACATGCTGAATACGTACATTTATAAATATTTAAAATATTGATATTTTTAATTACCTAATCCTTTATATATGAGTTTTTTGTTACAGTTGTAACTATACCTGTACTAGTGTTTAATCATTCATGTTTTCATTGTTGGAAGTTTTTTAAACATTCACTTGAAATATGACAATAAGCTAGCTACATCAGACCATTGTAACACACCACTCCTTGTAATGATTTCTTACATGCTGCATGTACATGTATTTCCTAACTCATCTGTACAATATATAAAAAACACTTATGCTGTGTTCAATCTAGGATTTTTCACAGGGCCCATTTTCAAAAACTTTTTCTAAAACACCATACATCAGTTTTTTAGCATTTATGGTCCACTAAGGTCTTAACATTGGGGTCATTCTGCAAAATAATGGATCAGTGGCCCCATGGCCCTGTATAGAATGAAAACTGCTTATGTAACTTGATAAAATGACCATGATGACTAACACTGATCATGAAGTAGAATAAGAAATATTTAATTAAGATATTAATACTACAGAAAATTGTGTAATTCTTTTCTATAGAATTACAAATGTATACTCTTTGAATTGTAAATTGCATGTATATATAAAAAAATTAACAATAATGTGAAAAACAATGCTTTTAAGTTAAGATTTTCATTAAGGTCTTGAAAACCTCAATAACAGTTATCAGAAAATCTCAGTATTGAGATATATCAGACAAAAAACAATATAAATGGTGAGATAAGTTTGAGTATAACATGGTATAGGTTTAAGCCTAAGGTGACTGAGATCAAACCACAACTATGTGAAGGTAAACAATACTAACCACAAAATGTACTGAATAATAAATACATACTGGTAATAATGTCTGAGAACTTATACATCACTCCCCAAACCTGTATATGGGATAGAAACTTTATACATGACTTCATATACAAGGAACTCTATAAACATGTAGTATCACCTGATGGGGGCTCACCTGATGGGGCCTTGGTGACCAAGTGGTTTAAAGCACACTCTTATGAATTACAGTGCCTCTCACCACCTAGGTTCAATTCTACTTGGACAGATCCTATCATGAGAAAGCTTCATCAGTTTGTTTGCAAAGGTCATTGGGTTTTTTCTGAGTTCTTCCACCTTCCCAGAACTGATCACCTCAATATAAGTGACAGAATTTTGAGTTTGGGTTTAAGCACCATTACTCCACTCTTTTTGTACTCCAGTCAGACATTACATCAGTAAAACAATATTGTCTAGAATCAGGTATACCCTGTAAACATGAAGCTATTAGACAACAATCATAGCATCTTTTTAACAGAGCTAAAGTTTGCCTTACAATTTGGCCATATGATGCATATTACAGAAAATTACATGTACTATATGTAATCAGATCAGCGGTAATAGGATTAACAGATATCCTTTGCTCCCAAATTAGGCTTCAGATTTACCCGAGATCATGTACATCAAGTTAACATTTAATCTGTAAAATAAAGATTACAGGATTAACTCTTAGATCTCTGGTAGGTACTAGATTGAGCTGGTCAAGTTACGGGTTTAACATGTTAACTCCTTTCCATGCATACCACACTAGGGTAGCTCAATTGGTAGAGTGCTTGCTT
This sequence comes from Anadara kagoshimensis, assembly GCA_021292105.1. Taxonomy (NCBI): domain Eukaryota; kingdom Metazoa; phylum Mollusca; class Bivalvia; order Arcoida; family Arcidae; genus Anadara; species Anadara kagoshimensis. Next base: position 72,406,517 of record CM037865.1, on the reverse strand, counting down.
CCTGTGTGGGAGGTCACAGCCAGGATCTAACCTTGAAAGTAGTTAATGAGTCTTTTGCCAAGCACTCTGCATTTAGAATGAAAGCATGGGTTCCTTCAGAAGAGACATTAACAACTGATGTCCCGTGTCTCAACATGCATTCAGGTGTTAAAAACCCCTCCCTGCACATAGCCCTGAATGTACTGCATTTTCACCTATAACTGGTGACATCTCAATATAAAGTAATAGTATTGACTGAGATGTAAAACCCTGTTCAGTCAATCAATCAAAATCTTTTCCATGCAAATTGTAGGGGAGATGATTAAAGTTAAACACTATACCCTACATGTGGTGCAACAAGTTAATATGATCTACCTGTACATTCAGGTGTTAAATCAGTAAGACTTTAGGATTATCTATATATTAGTGTTTTAGGTTATCACTGACGGGGTACCAGTAGCTGATTAAAGTGTGTTGACATAAATATCACAATACTATGAATCATCAGAATTACCTTTATACCCCCCCCTTCAATAAACTAAAACTTAGTAATCACATCTACCTTTAATTAACACAGAACATATGCAGGTATATAGATCATCTGTCTTCCAGGTAAATACAACACAGTTATCATAGAAACACAAGGGCTCCTGAAAGAAAACTATAATTACTACAAAATGCAATCATCACTAAGGAACTAATGGTAAACATGAAACCCTCCCAGACTTATGTGGCAGGATTGTAAAAGTGTTGTCCATATGCATGAGGGTAAAAATTTATTACCAAACCCTGCTAGACAGACTTTAATAAAAGCACCAATTTTGTTTTTGATTTTCCTTTGACAATTCAGGACAACAAAACCTGTATGAGAATATTGTTAACTTTATAAGCAGTAAACAATTTGTGAGCTTAGAAACTGCATTAAATGATGTAACATACCAGTAACAATTCATCTTTTGATGTAATAGATGACACAATGTTTGTTCTCTGTCCTCATATTGCAGGAATTGTATAACCTTCTCTGAAGTCAAATTACTGGGGGATGTTATGGCAAAAAATTTTTGTAACACCCCCTTCCTGAATTCTATGTAAAATTTTTGAAAAAATTATTTTTCAAAAAAAACATTCAAAATGGCCTGATTCAGTCATTTTTAGGCTTTTTCAGTGGAAATTCAAAAAATTAATGTCAGGTATACTTTTCTGACTGCAAATTGCTGGGAGGGGGGGGGTATTTTTAATCCCAGGACATAACCATTATGGAGGAGACTTGCAATCCCTAGTACATGGTACATTGTAATGCCATTATATTTGTTTATTCTGAATATTGAAAACTTCAGAAAATAAACACACAAGATGCTTTTACAAACATCAGTGACTGCTGTTGATGGTTGATACCTGTAGTAATTAGATACAGGTAATGTACAGGTAATATAAAACATAATTAAGTCTGATTTAATAAGACTATTTACCATATCAGAGAGATATTGTAAAATTGTGTTCGAACAGCATCTCTATGATTAAAGGTATTTAAATTAATGGTTTTGGGGACAGAATAATGGATGACAATATACTTGTATGTATGTATGACTCATAAATCAATGTGCTTGCTAGCTAGCTACAGTAGGAGAGAGTTATACAAGTAATTATATTGGTTGTTATGTACAAATGGTAACTATTGTCATGGTTATAAGCTTTCATTATTGTTATTAACACCTAAGCCGTTTGTCATTTAAATAATGCTGTTCCGTTAATTAAAGCAACTAAAAGTAGATTTCAGAATTAATGCTGTTCCGTTGATAAAATCAACTAAAAGTAGATTTTCTCTGCTTTGCCTTTTCCGCAATAGATTAAACTTTTTATCATGTATTCTGTTAAATATAGACATCAAAATTTGACACTTTGCATTGACTTGTCATTTAGAGACAGTAAGCTGTAATTTTAACCTTGGAAATATTGCTTTCAACAAAATGATATCAATTATTTTATTTCCTCAATCAACAGTGTAAAAATCTCTCATTGCAGACAGTCACGATTTTCCTCTGTTTGCCTAACAAGTAAATTGAAAATGCAAAATTCCAAATCCCTTGATACCAAGTCTCCCAAAATAAACCAAAATTTGCTGCCATTTTATCAGATTGAGAGTCATTTAATTTGATATTTTATTAAACACAATTTGATATAGGTAAATAATTTATTATTAATTCCTTATTAACAATTTTGTGGGGGGGGATGGTTTGGGAGGGATCTTATGACATGGATCTTATTACCAGATAACTGGCTATGTTATATAAAATATGTTGTCTACAATAATAATGGTCAGTGGTCAATCAGCCAGGTAAGACCTGAGATCAAAAGATGACTCATGGTCAGCCTTGACCACTACAGTGATCTAATTATACACTATGGACTTTTATCTAGATATAAAGTAGCTAAGGTTTATATGAGTTTTTTTATTTTCCCATTGGGTGCTACTGTTTATCATTATTACTATAATCACTATTATACTCTTAATTTATGCAAATATTCTCTGTGAAGTGGTTGTGTCCAGGGGTCAGATGTAAACATGTGTTACAAATATTGAAAACCTGCAGAAATAATCAGATTTTTTGACTGCACTTAGAATTGCATTTGTTGTGAAAGCTTGAGTTTTTTATTGGAACCTGCAGAAATAATCAGTTTTTGAACTGTACTTAAAATTGCTTTTGTTGTAAAAGTTGAGTTTTTATTGGATTAGCAAGCAGTTTTAATGTGTAGTACACCTCAGTTTATATAAATGTGATTGTACAGCCAAATTTTGGAGAAAAATTCTGACAGGTAAGATATACCTTTGTATGCAATGTCATGGTCTATTATTTTGCATAGCGTAATCGGGTTCATTTCTGTACCGTGTGAAACCCCCTAACATTTGTGTGGAAAAGTGATTTCCATTGGATGTGGAATCATATCAACTCGCATTTCCCTGTAAATTAAAACGAAGGAATTGACAACATTAACATTTTTCAATGTGTTGATCACATGATATAAGGATGAACCCCATTTATTTAAGAAGACTTCATTATCCAGTTTCTGTCCTTGGTCATGTTATTTGGTGATTGTTTTTAATAATTTGGATTAATTTCCTTGACCATCATATTATTTATAACTCTATTAATGACCATCACCATGCAAGCTCTAGCATCTAAGACCTGACTACTGTCTTAATCACTATTTCTGTGATAATGAATTATGCATTATTTCCATGGAAAATTCAATAAACTTGAATAATGTTTTATATTGTTCACTTACTTGTACCTAATAATAAATAGAAAACTGTATGCACATCCGCGATTGTCAAGGTACCAGTATTCCTGTAGAAACGAAAATATTGGCACTGAGGGGATTTACATGTTAAGAATGGTGATGTCCTTTCTTGGAGAGTTTTGCATTGTATGTGCAAAAGTATCTGCCATTTATGGTTTTTCAACATGTTAATCCACATGGCGTCAACATTTACTTTGCAAAAAATATTCTATACTAAGCATGGATGTGCATGGCAATGTCTCCTACGACTAGGCTTAAGTAAGTGCAAAATATCAATCTTTAAGTTTATTGGATCTTGGATGGAAATAAAGTGTAATTCACTGTCACAGAAATAGTGATTCAGACAATATACCAGTATTTATCCATACCAGGCAGACAATACAAGTCTTCTTGTCCAGGCAGCCATATTTGACTAGATCTATCCATATCAAGCAGACACAACACCTCTTTAATTCCAGGCAGCCACACTTTTGCTGATAATTGTTCATATTGATAGCATCATTAGCAGTTAGCAGTGCTGCATCATATGAGACCCCCCCCCCCAAAAAAAAAAAAAAACAAAAAAACATCCCATATTATGTCTTTGAACATTTGATTTTGGAATTTCAAAAAAGGAAAAACTCAACTTAAGACTGCTTGCTACAAAGTCTATAAGAGTTGTTGTAAACAAATCTGACATTATTATTTAGACGGTTGTTAATATTTTCGTGACTATCTATCTTGTCTTGGGATATTGATTTGTTTGTCTTAGGTCTTTATATCAGTTAATGAGATGACAAGATATTCTGTGGTCAGTAAGATCCTGATTAATTTATCCCACAAGTTCCAGGACTGACCACAACCAATTAGTTTTTTCCCATTAGGTATAAAAATAATCATTTCCTGACAGGAAAGAAACAAATTTGAACTCCTGAGAGGGCACGATGTGTTATTTATAAGGGAGATAACTTCCTGTGTCCAGAACTATATAGCTGTGGTTCATTATTTTGAAAGTGAGATAATCTTATGTTGCATTGAAGTTCTCTGAAACTACTGTGGACTTTTGAAATAAATCTTTTTGTTAGGCTTCAGTTGGGAGAACTGTAATACTCCAAATATTTTAATACTTTGTTGAAAATTCTTCTCGGACAAAATTTCTGTAAAGAACTGGCCCTGGTTGTAACTGATAAATGAAAAAAATTAAGTAAAATATAGTTGAACCTACAGTCTTAAAATTCACCTCTATATAAGAGTCATCTGCTTTTAATGGATAGTAAAACATCTTCATTTTACTTTTTATTGCCCAGTTATGTTGACTGTGCTGTCAATACATATACTGCCAAAATGTATTTCTTTATTACCGAATAAACTGAATCTGTGTTTATAAATTTAAAAACAAACCTATATACCAGAAATCATCAAGTCAACAACAACAACAAAAACAGATAGACAGTGATGAGTCAGTGTTGTCTGTCACATTGGTTAATGAGGGTCTGGCTATTATGTGTTATGTGTTTACCATCATTATGGGTGGGAAAGTCATAGGTTCAAAGTGTAATGGACATTATAGGAAGCTTTGGCCTTTGAGACAGGTACAGGTTTGCTTTACAGTGACGGAGAATTTTAACGTTGCCAGGTATCATTGGAGTGAAGGATTCTATTTTAGATAACTTCATCAGTGATGTTTGTTTGTTTGTTTGATGTTGTTTTTAGTTGTAACTTTTGTTTACTTCCTGTCCTCCCTTTTTCAGTTTGATATCAAAGAATTGTTTAAAGGAACATATTGTTACACCAGTGTAAAATTTGTAAAATTAGTCAAACTAGATGAAAATAGCAAATAGGTTATATAAATTGAGAAGAAATAAGGTTTGATTTTTCTCAAGGTCAGCTAAAAGATATGAAAATAGAAGTTGCTCAGCTGAGTGAATTACCAAGGCTCATATGATAGAACATACACAGTAATCTTTGATAGAACAGGCACGCCACAGTAAATCTCACTTCATGTCATAATTGTATAACTTTATGTTAACATACCTGTCTAATGTTATAATATAAGTCAAGTATTTTTGATGGAACCATGAATCAATCAGATTTGTTTTTTAGATACTATGGTCCATGTGTTTTGTGTTTTTCCCCTACCCCATGACAGACACACCCAGAAATCACCTACACACCCATACATATACACCTTGACATAATAATAACAGAAGTAAAGTATTTTTACAGAAAATCTTGAAATGATTGAGTAATCAGATTGTATATTAATAAGTATGTTGTATTAGAGTTTGAAATGGTGCCAGTTGCAGTATCAACTAATCTTGTATATCAGAAAATGCAAGGAGAATTTCAATATATTCTGTCATACCTTCCCCTTTTTTATCTAGAATATTTTACACATATACATCTCCAATCATGATTATGAGTACTTGTACAAGTACCTCTGTTTTTATCTAGTGTCAAACCTTAGACGAGGATGATGATGATGATGATGATGATGATGATGATGATGATGATGATGATGATGATGAGTCATCTCTTATTTGTCCTTTTCATCCATTGTCAAATATCATGATGATTATGATGTTTTTTGTCCCATGTGAAATCCATGGTGATGATCATGATAATGGTCATGAAAGCAATAATGTGACATGTTGATGAAGGCAATGGTGATGATGTTGATGAAGGCAATGGTTATGATGTTGATGAAGACAGTGATAATCATGATAATCATGATGATGTTGATGAAGGCAATGATAATCATGATGATGTTGATGAAGGAAATGAATCATGATGATGTTGATGAAGGCAATGATAATCATGATGAGCATGATGATGTTGACGAAGGCAATGATGATGTAGATGAATGCAATGGTGATGATGTTGATGAAGGCAGTGATAATCATGATGATGTTGATGAAGGCAATGATAATCATGATGATGTAGATGAATGCAATGGTGATGATGTTGATGAAGGCAATGATAATTATGATGATGTAGATGAATGCAATGGTGATGATGTTGATGAAGGCAATGATAATCATGATGGGCATGATAATGTTTATGAAGGCAATGATGATAATGATTTTGATGAAGGCAATGATGATCATGATGATGTTGATGAAGGCAATGATGATGATTGATGACTGTTTTTATCCAGGATCAGATTTCACCTGTCAGATCATACCATGTTATGTAACATAACATATTTCATAAATTTTTGATGGAATATCTGAGTTAAAATACTTTACAGTTTAAAAAATAACAAGATTAGGGGTTAATTTAATGTAGCATTTCCACAGATATTCATTCTTAAAAGTGGTAAATCTTGGCAGGTTCTCTCCTGTCATGTATAAATATCTGAAAAAACTATCTAAATGATAACATATATAGTACTTTTATATGAAATTATTACATAAATGTTACTAAGGAAATACGAGATAAAATGTATAACATATATTATTTATCATTAAGACTCAGTGTTAGCTTTATAAATCAGCTGATATTATGTGTTAAACTGCAAAGATTGTAAAATAGTTTATTGTCAGTATTCATTTCTGTATACATGTATGTATACATTGCATATGTGTATGCTTGCATATGTTTATATGTGCTAATTGCGTAATTCATTTAACTGATTTTAACATACACAAACACACTTTCTCTCTCTCTCTCTCTCTCTCTCTCTCTCTCTCTCTCTCTTTCTCTCTTTCTCTCTCTCTCTCTCTGCATTGTATGTGTACATGTTTGATTGGTAAAAGGGTAAAAGGATAAAATGATTCTTTCTTTTCTCTGTCTGTGTGTGCATACATCATGTGTGTGTGTGCTTGTGTGTTTCTATAGTTGATGATAATCATATACATCACAAATAGAAAAAGCATTGTTGCCCTCCCCCGCCACACACACACACACACACACACACACACACACACACACACACACACACACACACACTCTTTTCTAATAGCTGAAGTTAATGTAGTTCAGCACAAACTATATGTAGCATTCTGTGATTATATAAACTGTGTGATGGTGTGATGATAAGCTGTTACACAACCAAAGGCACTATATATCTGTCATAAATATACTCTTGGGAAAATTTTTCTAATTAAATTTAATTTTTGTCTGTGAGATTTAACAAGTGTCGTTTGTGTAGGTTATTTCCCAGCTGATTGATCTCAACTCTAATTACATGAGAATACATACTTATTATACATATCCACCCACCCAGTTCTCAAGGTATATAATGCTTAAAAAATGCTTTGAATCTTCCCCACCCCCTCAGGCTGGGTGGTTTTAAGGGTGTGTGGGGTAAGAATGCATGTTGTATTATTTTATAAGATTGGTATAGGTTGTATACACATATTTGAGGTTGACTTTAGGTATAATATTAGAAAGTAGAAACCCTGTACAGCTATAGAGTATACTGAATGAGTCATCATTACAACTAACTATATGTTGTGTCCTTACATACAGTAAACGGCAATGGATTGAGTTCATTACTCGCACCTTAGAGGCATATATTGATTTCATAGGGATACAGGTCGCTATCTAAAACAGGAACAAATTCTACACTTTTTTTCACAGCATGGGTCTCGTGGTTGTCAAGAATATGATGTTTAGATATTTTTTGAGGTGGAATTGTTAGATGTTAATAGTGGTTAATTTTAAATCCTTATTACCGGTATGTGGATCTTACAATGTTCTAGTGTTATACATAGGATTATCATATACTTTATTGTGATCTTGCTGAACAGATTTTGATGACAAGTGGTTCGTAGTAATTAATTACTTTTTGTTTTCTAAACTTTTTCTTTTCTTTTGTTTTTTGGTTGTTTAAGACGTATTTTAGACTTTGCAAAACTTGATGCATAATTTTATTATTATTAATGATAAAAAAATGACGGAATTAATGATGATGTCACCAGTTTGAACTTTCGTTAATTATGATGTAGGTCACTGATTACGTAGTTTGGTTTTTTTGTTAATAGTTCACATCGTGATCAAAACAAATATTGCGTAAGTGCCATTGAGTTTAATAAATTGTTTTAGTTATTTGCAGATAGAGTGTTAGACAAACTGTTTTTACTTATTCAGTGTGGTTGGTTGTTAAACTAAAGCTGGTAGGGATTTATATAATGATGATTCATATCTTATTTACTTTATGACATAAAAATACTACACACTCCAAGGTCTTGTATGGACATTGTGTTTTCACTCAGACATCATGGAGCTGTCAATCCAAGGTCTTGAGTTTTCTCTTTGGACTTTTTGAATTACCCGGTAGTCAATCTAGGTTTTCACTTGGACATTTGGACATGCTGAAGCAGTGGTGAACATATATTGTGTATGTATTGGAAAAAAGTTGTTTATATGAGTGTAATTCTTCTAAAGAGCATGGTCTAAAGTTGCAGATAAACTATCATACACAAGTATAGGGATAAGTCAAATGTTTCACATCACCTTGTAAGCTTTCCGGATGTGTAAACCACCCAACATGTTCATCTTGTGTGTCATAAGGCTATAGTAAAACCACCCTGTCTATGGACATCGCTGAAGCAGTCATGACTCATAATGTATTTGTATATGTATGGACATATTATTTTTGAGGAAATACATGTACACAGGATTGATGAAGCTTTTTTATATGAATTGTATTTATCTAAAGAAGCAGAGGTGGTCAGAATAAACAGGTTTAAAGCGGTTAAGGTGGTCAGAATAAACAGGTTTTAAGCGGTTAAGCTTTGGTTTAACTTGTGAATCATTTTACTCTTTATTTATAGATCTTAGTAATATCTGTTAATAAGTGGAATGTACTTAGTTCACCATTTTATATGTGTATTAGGGGTCATAAATTGGGTTTCATATAGTTTTTTTTCAATAAAATGTATAATTTCAGTTTTGGTGAAAAACTTCAGTATCAAAGATATATTCTTACAGTTTATTAATATTTAACATCATATTGAAATGCTGAAATGTATCTTGGAGTGTATCTGAAAAACTTTCTATAAGGGCCTTTAGTAAACCAGAAAAACTGAAAATGCTGCAGAGTAATGCACACCAGACACTATATTAACAAAACACTCTTGCATATTGGCAATGTTTTGAAAAAAGTCGAATTTTTCAACCAGTCATTGTCTTGATAATTCCAACATTTTTTGTTATGGTATATAGGGGGACTATTGAAAAGTAACCTGTCCTTCCCAAAAGACACCAGTCTTGGACTGTGGGACTGGCTATTATTTCGAATACTGACTCTGGATATCAATTCAAATCATGCAGACACATCTCTAAAGTAAACACAAAGCTGTAGTCTGAAAGGTGTGGATTTTCAACAGGACAAAAACAGTACTGCAAACCAAGTTTTTATGTTGCTGATGTTTATAAAAGTTATTACATTTATTCTTTTCTTTCTGTACTTTCAGGTGGTTTTTTGGCTTTCCAAGCCATGCACCCAACATTATGTGAGAGTAAAACAAACAACAGTTATAAATATACACCGCTTACATCATTATCTCAACCATGTCTACCTGTCAGCAATGTTGGACCAACAAGGATACTACCCTTCTTATATCTGGGGTCACATAGAGATGCCATGTCACAAGAAACTATTCAGGTACAGTATACTATACAGCCTTTATATGTTATTCTGATCTATTGGGCAACTCAAGTCATTTAAAATTTCATCATTACATCCCCAAATGAAGTGGGGCATATTATAGTAAAGTGTTTGCTATATTTTTTTACCAACATTTTCAAAAACTATTCTACACATCTTTATGAAACTTCACAAGAACAATCCTTTGGTAGATTAGATGTGCCATTGCGTATTGGTACATGTATTTTAATTGTGAACATGGTTGGGAAAACATGTATTTTTCAGTTTGGGTATGTTTGAGGGACATTTTAATATAACATTGCATTGCAGTTAATAAAATTTGTTTTGAATTTATCTTTTATGTCTTAGGCCTGTGTATTTGACTTATATTGAGATGCTATTGCTATGGGTAAAGATTACTTTTCACTGCTAAATTAGAATGCACTGTCAATTAAGGGAGATAATCCAAGTAAAATGTTCCAAAACAAAGGGAGAGATTTTAGATTTATGTATGAGCTCACATCTCCTTGAACTTGGATCGAACATGATTCAGTCATCTGCATATACTCATATAAGTGAAATTAGAATTTAAAATCTTAAAAACAAGATGTTACATATTGATTTTTAAAAAGTAAGTTAAGTCTGAAGTGTATGTAATACAATATGGTTACCATGAATCATACCGAAGTCTGATAAGGTCTAGCTCTAACTGTAATTATATCAACAACGGATGATAAATTAGGTTAATAAAAAGTTATGTCTAAATCTGGTCACTGACCATTTATAACTGACCAGTTAACTCATTAGATAGACAAATGATATTATTGATTTTATAGAGATGTCCTTATATGAAGAGAGAATAGAGTTTCAATCTTGTCTTAAGTCAATTTTCCTCTCTCTCTCTCTCTCTCTCTCTCTCTCTCTCTCTCTCTCTCCATTCTTTAGAGAGTGCAGTCTGTGTTATGGGGAGATTATGGTGTTGATCTCAGGCTGCAACGATTATTAAACTTGAATGTGACATTGCATAACCGTATGATCTTAATTGTACAGCTGTTTAAGTCAGACAAGACATGAAGCAACCAAGCTATCTTTCCAAATGGCTCTATCCCTTGCAGATGCTTTGATGATATTCAAACTTATTCCACCCCTTAATGTAATTTTGTGCTCTAACCTGCCTGATTCTTTTATAAATTTTCATGCTTTAAAAATTTTGGGAGTCATGAGTCTTGTTTTAATATGAGACTTATATCCAAGATTATTTTCACAGAAAACATGATAAAATGAAAAATCATCCATGCATATGCCCCCCAAAACCATAAATTTTACTAACTTTTCTCCAACTTGATTGGGATATTAACCCCCATTAAACAAGTTGTGCTTTTCCTTTTTCATTTATCATTTGTTCGTACTCTTTCCGCAATACATTGTATATATTTTTGTATTACAGGTTAATGACATATCATATATATTGAATGTGAGCACAACATGTCCGAAGCCGCCTTTTGTACAAGAAGGACATTTTTATCGCATTCCAGTTAACGACAATTATAGTGCAAAAATGATACCTTTCTTTGACGAAGCATTCCAGTTTTTAAGTAAGTCAAAACATCTATTTAATCCATATTGTGATTGGTTAAAGTTATCAATACAGTTAAACCTGCCTTAAAGGTCACCTCCATATAAGGGCCACCTGCTTTTAAAGCCAATGAAATTTTATTTTATCCAAAGTGCTTTTTATTCATGTTATTTGAACCTCTATATAAGGGCCACCTACACATAAAGACCACTTTTACTGGTTCTCTTGAGTGGCCTCTATATGCAGGTTTTACTGTATTAGGTAAATAAACCCATATGTATTTTCTACTGCCTCAATAATTACAGTATTAAACATTAGCAATTGTTAGCAATTATAATATATACAGATCTGTGGTATTAGCCATAATTTGGTCATAACAATGGTAAGAAATGACAATTTGAAAAATACAAGCAAAGTTTGAAAATGATAAAAGTATTTAAATTATTTTAACGTTAATAATAATTAAACCAGTCTGTTGCCTAGCAATATAAATGTAAAACTCTGAAATTTTCATCTGTAGCTGGTGATATCTAAATATAATGAAACAAATTTGATAGAGAAGTAAAAACTCAACATAGGATTCATGTTGGGTATCATTGGCTGCAGTATTGTACACCAAGGGCCAGTTGTTCAAAGCTTTGCTAGTTTTACCAAAATGGTTGGTTAAAATTCAAAATTTTATCATTAAATTTAAATACATGTACTTTTATTATGGTCATATGGTTTTTACTTGAATCACTTCTATTTGTAAATAGCAATTGTATGAACAAAATGATGTCATAAAGATTGCATAATGCACAAGATACAAATTTCTGCTAACAAACGGGTAAAGCTAACAGAACTGTGAGCAACCGGTCTAGACAAATATTGTACTAAAATATGCAAAGTTAATTTTTTTAAAGCTTTTTAAAAAGTGGTTAATATTTTATAAACATGCAATTTTCTTCTGAAAATAAATGTTGTATTTTCATAAATTGATGAAAATCTTTAGTAATTGTGACAAACTTTTAAACAAATTTTAGTCTGTCAATCTCAATGTATTTCTACTATTCTGTTTGACATAGTTGCCATAGTAACATCTTATTTAATGGAAATTCTATGTTAACTTTGTACAAGTTCTTCTCACAATCCTTTTTCTGTGTATTATTTTAAAAATTATTTCATTTTTGAGTGTTTTAAACAATTTAACATGACAAAGTTATCTTGATGGTAGCTTGTCATGAAATGTCTTGAAAAGAAAATAATTATAGATTGTCAGAGCTTGAAGACAGAGTTGTGACTCATTTCTGGGGAATTTTTCTTATTCAACTTTAACAGAATTAAAAAAGATTAAAATTGTTTAAGTTATTGATTTCAAACAAAGCATACCAGTGGTTATATATGATGGTATTGTTGTTTAAATGTAAGAAGATTTTTATATTTAGTACAGAAGTTAGACTAAGTAAACAAATTATATCTTTATATGGCAATAACACATCTTAAAATTTTATATGGGGGGGGGGCAAAATCCATGTAAAAAGAGCTTTAATTTTAAATGGGAAGAAATTGAATAAAATGAAAATTTTTATACATGGTTTACTATTCGAAGAGTTTTTATGGCTGATATTAATTAAAAACTGATATGACATTCTCAAAATTAAAAATTAAAAATAAAATTTCAAAATGATATACTGGTATATATGACCAGAGTTGGAAATTCAGACCAGTCAGCATTTACCAGACATGAAACTTTTCAGTCGACCTTGTAATATTTATTAAATTCTAACTTTCATTTAGAAAACATTGAAATTTTGTAGATGTGGGCCAGTTAGAACTTTGGCCTAGTTTTAGGATCTGTAAATCTTGTGATATGACAAGAGGGGATTTGCTATTTCTATGTCAAATAAAATCAGTATGATTAGAAACCATGTTAAATGATGTCATAACAATTTGTACCCAATAACAAAACTTATTCTCTGATGTAAAATGTGGGGAACTTATTTATATCATGGTTCAGAATGAGAAATTTAAGACAAGGCTTGCTAATCTCATTTTCTTTCACAAATTTACGTAATTGCAGATTGTTGAAATTTCAACATTTTCTGTATAACAATCTTTCACACAGTTCTTGTAAGAAATATAAATGAGTTTCATTAAATGTTAATTGTTATTATTGACACTTTGTGTATAGAGTTTTATAGAAGATTAATTTAGTAATAATCTCTTTTTCTGTATATTTTCAGATAAAGTGAGAGAGGCTAATGGTTGTGTGTTAGTTCATTGTATGGCAGGTATCTCTCGTTCTCCTACCCTAGCTATAGCTTATGTGATGAAACATCTAAACATGTCTTCAGATGATGCCTACAGGTAAACGTTATACTGATTACTACACACCTGTAATATGTTATGTATTGTGTATGTTGTAGTCATTATTAAAAAAAATAAAAATCATTTAAAATATTTTCTTAAATTCGAAAAATCGTTCTAATTCACATTATGTATATGTGAAGTAGAACCTTCAAAACACATGTATGTAGAATATTAATAGCTTTGTTACAGAAAATAAGTTTCTAAACATCTCTAAACCTGGTAATAACTCTCAGAGTGTCTCTCAGTTATGTAACTACTACACTTCTACTGCTGATTAAATATCTCTTTCTCTCTCTCTCTCTTTCTCTCTCTCTCTTTCTCAATCTCTCAATCTCTCTCTCTCTCTCTCTCTATCTCTCTCTCTCAATCTCTCTCTCTCTCTCTCTCTCTCTCTCTCTCTCTCTCTCTCTCTCTCTCTCAATCTTGACATAATTTCTTATTAGATTATGCCAAAGGAGCCAAGTCTTTGCTAAGGCATCTATTGGAAAAAGGCTCAAGAATTGGCGTAATAATAATAAAATGGGCTTGTATGATACATGTGGATCCTTATGCATATAATGTTTACAGGAAACTCATCATAAATCAAGTGATCTGTAACAAATAAAAAAATACTTCAATTCATTACTTAAGTTAAATTGATTCTTCAACTTCAAAATTTACAAATAGCAAGATCTGTATCTTTTTATATTTGGGTCAAACCATAGATTTGTTGGGGTGATGGGTTAGGGTAGCAAAGTGCGGTGTTAAGAGTTTTGGTTATAACAACTTTGTCTTAACCATAAATTTATTGGAATGACGGGTTAGGGTAGCAAAGTGCGATGTTAAGAGTTTTGGTTATAATAACAACTTTGTCTTTATTTTCAGATATGTTAAAGATAAAAGGCCAACAATATCACCAAATTTTAACTTTCTTGGGCAACTGTTAGAGTATGAAAGACAGCAAAAACAAGAAGAGGAAAATATAAAAAATAACAGGGAAAATACAAACGACATATCATCACGACCAACACCAATTATAATGGACTTACAGATAAGTAGTCCTTCATCACCCGTCGCAAAACTCGCCAAGCCATTTTCTTTTGATTCTCTATTTGTGGAGAGACAAGAAAAGTGTCAAAGTGCTGCAATGCTCGATACCAATGACAATAATATACCACTTTTAGCAAATGCTGATACATTAGAAGACTACAGTTCTATGGACATTGACTTAGCAACAAACATTTTACCAGGTCCACCATCTTGTATGGACGTAGATACAGATTCATCTTGTATGGAAATAGATTCTGACAAGTCATTTGTTGAACCAGCAGCATTTCATTTGAAGAAACCAGGGAAATCATTCAATTCTTTGATGCTTAAAAAACAAGACATTCACATTAAATCTAGTCCTGTAGAACGGCCATTTTCATTTTCAAAATGTGGACCAGATTTAGCGTTTTCAGGGCAGGGTTTGGGATCATTTACACAAACCTCATCGTGTTCATTGTCTCATACTGCTAGTCCGTTGTCGCCGGTTACTGAGTTGACACCTGTCACTCCATCAGAAATGCCACCATTTCCTTTTGGATGTTCAGTACAAAAGGCAGAATCAGCGTCAAGTGCCAGCTTTGAATTAGTCGATGGCAGTGTTGTGAAAAAGGATAGTGCGTTATCAACGTCGTCACCAGTTGCTATGTCTGCGAAGAGGAAGTTTGTTTTACCACTTTCTCCAGTATCATCTGTGATTGATGCTAGTAAGAGAAAGGAGATGATTGTTAACGATGGTGGTGGCTTTATGTCTCAGGAATCTTATTATTGTGAAACTAAACGTATATTATCTGTACCCGGAAAACAAACAATGAACAAATCTATATCTAAGTCATTTTCACTGCCATTATCACCAGTGATGACCATGAAACCATCTGTGATTACACCACAAGATAATTTATCACAAAACACATCAACAACAGATATTACAACTAGTTCATATAAACTTGAACAGAATTCCTCCTCATATTTTTCTACAACGACAGATATTGCAGCAGCACAGCATTTCACAGCAAATTCACTGTTACCATGCTCACCCATATTCCCAAAAGATACAGAATCGACACAGCCTTACAAGTCACAGTCAATGAATTTTACGAGTATCGCACCTTCAAAGCCTTATAAAACACAAACATTACAGTCACCATCTGCAGCATTAGCTAAGCTGAGTTTTGATCAGTCAATATCAGAAAGTTTCTCAGTGGAAAATGAAGCTACTTTACATAAGTTCCCTGCTACCTCTCTTGATCAGTTAAACTTTGTGCCATGTTTGGTAAAAACTACAGACAATTCAAAGGTTGTAATCAGCAGTTGTGATTCTGATAATATATCTATGAACTCTACGTCATGTTTCACTGTCTCAGAGACCGAGTCAAAGGAATTACTCTCACCCTCCTCAACATGCAGCACCAACAGTACTTGTAGCTCAACAGTTACATCACCATCTACAAGTACTTCAAAAGTCGTTTTACGTTCTCGTGAAAATAGGGCAAAGAGACCATTGGACAGACCACATAGTATTGCCTTTTCCACTTATCCTACATTTGACTTGGGGTCAGACTGTCAAGAATCCCCGAGCTCCTGTAGCAGTACTTCTCAGGATGATTCTTCAGAAGCATATTTGCTTCAAAATGGAAAACGCTCGAGACATTCAGATGAATCTGACGGTAAATTTAAACTAGGACGTTATTCTGAACGGGAAATATACAGGCAAATAACAGCAGCAATGGAAAGTGCTATGATAAGAACACAGGTGTATGAAGCTAGTCGTAAGGCTAGAAGTCTGGATGACATTCTTAATGGAGATGATGAATCACAAAATTCAGAATGTGTTTGTTCACCATTGAGGAAAATTCGAGGACGATGTGGTATTGGGGCAAATCGTTTTTCATCTCCGGGATTTTATGATAATGTATCCTGTCACTGCAGGGGTCCTGCTGATCCCTACCAATCAAATAGCAGCATATCATCAAGTGGAAGTCATAACTCTTTACACGGGAGTCTGGAGATTATCCAGGTATCTTAACACTGACTGTCAGATATTTATAGAGGTGTTGTGCATGTATTTGTTATTTTATTTTCACTTTTTTTCTTTACTTTTTGTTTTTTATTTGGTGCTATTTAAGTTGTTGCTGTATGGTATTGTGGGTGGTTTATGTATGATTTAAGTTATAGTTGATTATGAGTTGGATGATATGCATTGCTTGCTACATTGTCATGTATTATGATTTTGTTCTTTCTGTTTGTAACAATATTTCTCCAGAGTCTAGTTCAGAAACAACAGTATGACTGTATGTATAAATGTATATAGTATTTCTGTTTAAAAATTCTCCCAGAAATTACTTTTAAATTTGAAATGCTTTTCTTTGTTCAATTTTTCAGTGTAATTTTATTTTAGAATACACATTATGACATGAATTAATTTACTTCAAAATATAATTTTTTGACAACCAGGTCTTGGTTGCTAAGTGGTCCTAACCTCATGGTTATTGATCACATTGTCTCTCACCACCTAGGTTCAGATGTCACTAGTGTGAGAAAGTTTGCCAAAAATTGGTGGTTTTCTCTAGGTTTTTCAGTCGCTTTTACCATCCTTGATCTGACCCTCTCGATGTAAGTGAAATAATCTTTACTGGAATGTAATACATCTTAACTCAACTCCAATCCATTCTGGACAATAAAATAACAAAATCCATATAATGAGAAGAAATCAGCCATACTAAGACTGCTGAAATGATAATTGTTTCAGCCGTTCAGCAACAGTCATTTAAGTAGCCAATAGTTTCATGTGCAATATACCTACTAATAAATACATAGGACAATAAACTGCAGATTCTTAATATTTAAGAATATCAACAATTTTGGTAACCCTGTAACCAAAAGCTACAATGAATCATTACCACAAATCATTATCAAAAATTTATTTTTTTTAAGTGGAGACCAATTAAATTGATATTTTTCCACAGACATAGTGACCAGAATTTTGGTAACCCTATAACCCAAACCTACAATGAGTCTATTCCATAAATCATTATCGTAAAGCACTTTAAAAATTGACTTTTTTTAAGTGGAAAGCAATTAAATTGACATTTTTCCACAGACATAGTGACCATTCTTTAACCTGTATTTTTGGGGTTAAATATGCCATGTTGTCACTTTGATGTATTGAAAAATAATGATTTGTATGATTTTACATACAAATCCTCTTGTTAGGACTAAGAAATAAATGTAATTAAAATCACAAAATCTCATTTGAAATGTAACTTAAGTATTGTTGGATTGTTATGTCCAAAGACCAGAAATTTTGTAGTAAACATACATTTGCTTATGGATGGACACCTGACAGGACAATAGTCTGAGCTATGGCTGTAACCCCAGACTGGTCTAAAAATTTTCCTAAGAGCTATTTGTGTAAGATTTGGTGTCCTATGATCTATATCGGTTTTCGTAAATGTTTTATTAATTTCCCTCTCACATGTAAGAAGTAGAGACCTTTTTTGGAGACTTTTGATATTTTGATTTTCATTGATCTCTGATTATAAATAATACATTAAGCTATTTTTTGTTAAGGAACAAGATTTATTGGATTTGTGAGTCTTGTCGTGTGACCAGTGTGATTTCTGGCACATAAACATTATGTGTGATTAGAAATGGCATCAAATGACAGCTCGTAAAATTGATCATTTGATGTTACCAATGACAACACCTATTTTTTTATGTCATATTGCAGAGAACACTCCAGTACAATGTTAAAGATTTTGAATGCAACTTGCCGGCCCTGTTGACATTGGTATTGATTCAATGCTATTGATGTATATATATACATAGAACTGTCTCCATTAAATGATTTTATGATCTTTTTTAATTTAAGAAACAAAATTTTCTTACCAATTCACCATCATACCTTCACCATAGTGGTATCAACTTAAAATCATAGGAATGTGATGGACCATTTTATAAATGAGGGTTGACTAATTCTATCCATGTTTTGTTTTAAGTTAGATGTTTATCATTTATAAACTAGCTTTACCTACCCTTGACAGCTTTCATATTGAGAGTGATGACTTAAGGAGAAATCATAGTTGATCTAGAAATGATTGAATTAGAAATGTTTGTTTCAGTATTAGCTACAACATCAACTACTTTTTACTCTGATTGAGACAGACTCATTTATTTGAGTGTCAACTACACTTTCTTTGGGAAAACTTGTGCAATTTTTAAAGAAAATTTCACTTTAGATAACACATTCCGTTATGTGTGAAAAATAAAAGTTACATGTATATAGCTTCATAAAGTAAATTGACATGAAAAGTTGTGATTTAATCCAAAGTAAAAAATGCATAACTGGAAAAATTGACATACCATATTTTCTGTGGTCAGCAGTTTCATCAGAGTTAAGGTTCTTGATGTTGTATGTTGATATTGTAGACAAACTTTTTTCTATTTTGTTTTGTTTCAGTTTATTTCCTTTATTGTTGTTTATTGTGTTGTATGTTTGTTTTGTGTTGTTGTATTTTTTTCCTTTTGCACACCACACCAAATTTTTCCTTGATTTATAATTTATTTTGTGACATTATTATAATGTTCCTAATTCTTTTTTTTTTTTGACCAAAAGCTTGTTTTAGCTTGTAATTGTTATCATGTTCTGTGATTTTCATTTGAATAAATATTTCATTTTCATTAATTTATTTGCTTTTGTAGATTTTTTCCTTCACCAACTTTTCTTTATTTCTTTAACCTGTTTAATTTCTGAAATGTGGGCTGGTAACCTCGGAGAGAGCAACAGTTTACAGTAATTTGCACACAGAAGAAAATAATCTGTTTGCATCAATATATTGTTATATAGAAGACATGTACTTGGACCAGAGATGAGTGGGTCAAAATTAAATTTTTGAGTTCTCGTACAGAAAATAAAATCAAGTTATTCAGCATGTGACATAACTTGAATTCTGGCATTACTTAGACTGTAGCAAGTATGTTTCATCACCATGCCACATTGTATCCCATAATGTATGTGTGGAATCATAAGTTGATGTTTCCCTTAAAATCCCTTTTCCCACACAAACAATATTGGTATTGATCACACGGTGCAGTTGTGAGCCTTATTTAGATAAAGTCGGTGCTGCTTGAAGAACATAGGTTATTTAATGCATGACATGATTTTAATTCTAGTATGGTACCAAGAATTATATGTTTTTGTTAAGGCAGACTGGGTTTATTGTTCCAGAATGTACAACATTTCAATAGAGTCCTGTAGGGAAATGAATTTATAGTGACTAAGATAAAGATTGGAGAATATCTGGATAAATATTGATAACCATGCTGTTATAAGGTTACATGTCCTTTGTTAATGGAAAAGATAGAACATAGGGCTGGGAAATAAGAAATACTTATTAGTTCTTATAGAAAAACAAATTGATTTGTCCTTGGGCCTAAATTTAAATTGATGCTGATTTGAGTTTTGATGGATACAAGGACAATTATGTTAAAAACTTGATTTCATTGATTGAAAACAGACAAGACTTTTACATCTTTGATGCATTGAACTTTAATATTAAACATACCAATTCTAAAAGCTCTTAGCTCACCTTTACAGAGGAAAGATGAGTGATGTTATACCATAACATGTTATAAAATCCATACCCCACCCCCCTGGATCCTGCCCCATGAATTTTCAGAAGTTGACTTTGAAGCCATATTCATAATTATACTCTTTGCAAACAAAGCAAGGGGGGGGGGGTTAAATCTTTTTATATGACATAGAGAATTATGGGTAATTGTTTTAAAAAGTTTGATTTATATATACTTGTAAAAACTTGTGGGTGGTTTAAAAAAGATTAAAAATTTATTAAAAACAACTAAATATTCCATTTTATGCTCTTTGTTTACTGTATGATTTGAATCTACAGAGTAAAGGGTGTTAATGCAGCAAGGAATTATGGGTATTTTAGTGAATAATTAATGGAGGATACAACACCTACGCATCGTTGTTAGATCTATATGTATAGTATTAATATCTCATCTGTGTAATATAAAAGCTTTAACTCCCGACTCCATTGTATTGATCAATAGAGAGAGATACAAATCAATTGTTTTAAAGTAAATATTAGATCTGAGGCTAATCAAGTTAGAGTCACTATTTATGTCAAAACTGGTCCTCCTCTGGAATTTAAACCAGTGTGATATGTAGCTAACATCCAGTGACAAGTATATCCGTGTCACTGAGGCCAGTAAAGTTAGGAGTCACTATTTATGTCAAAACTGGTCCTTCTCTGGAATTTAAACCAGTGTGATATGTAGCTAGTATTTCTGTGTCACTGAAGCTAATCAAGTTAGTGTCACTCTTTATGTCAAAACTGTCCCTCCTCTGGAATCTAAACCAGTCGTTATTTGTAGCTAACATCCAGTGACAAGTATATCCATGTCACTGAGCCTAATCAAGTTAGAGTCACTATTTATGTCAAAACTGTCCCTCCTCTGGAATCTAAACCAGTCGTTATTTGTAGCTAACATCCAGTGACAAGTATATCCGTGTCACTGAGGCTAATCAAGTTAGAGTCACTATTTATGTCAAAACTGTCTCTCTTCTGGAATCTAAACCAGTGTTATAAGTACCGTTACCCTAAGTCCAGTGACAAATGTATCTGTGTCACTGAGGCTAATCAAGTTAAGAGTCACTATGTCAAAACTGGTCCTCTCATGGAATCTAAACCAGTCGTAATAAGTTGCTAACATACAGTGATGTCACTGAGGCTAATCATGTTAGAGTCACTATTTATGTCAAAATGGTCCTCTCATGGAATCTAAACAAGTCATTATAAGTCGCTAACATCCAGTGACAAATTATTGGTATGTCATTATTAATCATTTAACTCAGTGTAAGTAACCATAGACAGGAATAAAACTTCACAATTTTGTTTATGTTTGTTTTAAAGTAAGCATATTCACTAAACAATCGTTCGTCTTTTAAATAAAAAAGTGAAATCTCTCAAACCATAAAAAAATACTATGTACTTTATTGGGGGAAAATACCCAAATGGATAATTTGTGAAAAGACAGAGTAATTCTGAATCTTGTTGCAAAAATCGGATTAAAGAGCATACAATCTTCTTTTCTTTTTTCAATGCAATAAAACTTAATGTGACAAAATGTCTAAAAAAAATAGTTTTGTGCTTTCCCAGAAAAAATTGGATTAAATCGGAAAAACCATGGATGAAGCCTAATGTAAAGAGTTGAAATATTTTGATCACTAAAATACTTGGAAAATTTTGCAAGGTTGCTGTGAAATAAGTGAAATTTGTATAAAGGCATAATTATACACATCAGATTTGAATATTTACAGAGTTATGGTGTTATAAGCATGATGTTCATGTAACAGCAAACATTAAATAACAAGATCAAGTTTAATGTTGATAAATCTTAACGACAATTACACCAGTTATGGCCCTTTGATTAACTTGAATTCACAGTAAGAACTGGCAGCATAACTCTATAAACTAAAAGTAACATATCCAGTAAAGCGAATAAGTTCTGTATATCGCCTAACTCCTTGCAAGTGAATCTTGGTGTGCTAGTCGGTGAAATATTCTTGACGGAAACATTAATCAATATCAAACCAACATTTAGTTATAATTTTGACTTCTAGTTTCATGACATATTGTGTCAAAATTAGGTTGCTGTAACAATTCTGACACCTATTTGGTCCTTGAACTTTATGTAGCACAAAATGCAATTTAATTAAGCATTATCACTAAACTCAAGGGATGAACCAAGTTAGATAATTATTCAGATTGGTAATACAATGTATATGTATGCAGCAGCTTTTAACTTCTGAAAGTAACACCAGTAATGTGTTGAGAGTACACTTACAGCTTTAGCCGTTAAATATAAATGTGAATATTTGAATTAATAATGTGATGTTAATAATATTGCCATAATACTATTTAAGTAGCTACCTGAAATTTGAATAATTTCACTTGAAGCAAATTTCCTTGATCGTGCTTGAAGCTTCTTGTAGAACTGTTTAAGACAATTCCATCTTCAGTCAGTTGAGTTGAGTTAAGTAATGGTGTTTAACATCCCAGTCAAGAATATTTCACATATATCGAGACGGCGTCAGCTATATGCAAAGGTGCAGAAATTTTACCTGTGGGTTGCTCTGATGGCATTATACAGCAAGGTACTTTATCGTGCCAAGCCTACTAAGACAAGGGACCTCGTTTATTTTAAGTTCCCATCCCAAAGAACTGTGACATTCATTTCATAATGCCAAGTGCTTGCCAAAAGAACAGTCGCTACCCACTTCCAAGTCTTGCGTCAGACCAGTTCTGGGTTAAAACACATGACCTCCTATTTAAGGAGCAAGCACTCTACCACAGTGATCAGTACTCAAGATATGTAAAAATGGTGTGACATTGTTGTTGGTATGCCATTGTATGAATTCCTTTTTCTGATGTACTAATATACAACATGGTTGAAAATTAAATGACCTGCATACTTTATTTAATAAAGTACTAACTCTAGTGCCTAGGACATTCCAGGACTCGTATTCCTTCTTAACTCCCCTGTATGAAGTTATACAAGAACTTGAGAATTATTATGGTATCCACTAATGATATATGTGAACTACACTATTCTCATAGTGCTTTTTATCCCCTGCCCTTTGAAGAAAGAGGGGGATATTACATTCGAGATTTTGGTCAGTTCGTCCTACTTTCTGTCCTTCCAAAATTCTCCTTAACTATGAAGCACTTTTTAATGAAACGCGTTGCAAAGCATCAACATTGATAAGAGATACACACATTGCTAAACTGAGTTAGTTTGTTCATTTTCCTTGGAGTTTTTGCCTTTTGAACATTAGTGCTAATAACAAAAAAAGAACTTACTGGCGGGGGATCCTAATTCACTGAATTTACTTGTTTATTGAGAAATTCAATCTGCCACATGTAGCTGTTTAACTCTGACAATCATGATAGTTCTGTTTCCAGTTAATCTACCATAGATTTGTGCAAATAACAAAGTACTTAAATGGACCTGGTTAAGTTCATATGATATCAAACACATTAAAAAGTACAAGTTAAATAACTCTCTAAAACAAACAAAAACCGTTGATGTTAGTTCTTATGTCTATCTACAAAATATAATAATTTCCTTTAACTGAGGATTTTAAGTTTCATAAATGAGATATTTTTTTGTTTTAAATTATCATAAAAAGAACACAAAATGTTCTTTACATCATATTTAAGTTCTCAATTATTCTGAATTGATATAAATTGATGTGGATGTTTAAAATGGTTTCTTGAGTTTACCTGTTTTTTGGTTGCCATGGAAACTGGAAACTGAATAAGTAGATAAAAACTACTGTCACAATTGTTTTATCATTTTACTGGGATTCACTAGAATTTTGACATTAAAATGATTTTAATATTATGCCTTATATTCAAAACCTTTATGTATGATCCAGCAAAAATATGAACGATAAAACACAACATTGTACATCAGTTTGATGAATTGAATTTACTTATGTTAAGGTTTATAAGTTATAAAGTAAAATGTTTTTGCAATTTTATAATGACTTGAAGAAGATTTATACAACAGTGTGTAAATTGTTTTTGATTCTGTATCACATAAACCTAAACAAATTTAAATCATTATAAAAGTTTATATTGATCCTAAGGATGACAAATAAGATAAATAAACGGATTTGATATATTTTTGTCTTTGTGGCCCTTACCACTACGGTACCTCAATTGGTAGAGTGCTAGCATTCGTATGAGGGAGGTCATGAGTTTGAACCCTGGCTGAAGTCTGACCAAGACTTGAAAATGGGTAGTGACTGTTCTTTTGCCAAGTACTCTGCATTTAGCAATAAAAGTCATGGGGTCCTTCGGAAGAGATCTAAAAAACCAATGTCCCATGTCATGTCGCGGCAGGTGTGACATGTTAAAGACCCTCCCAGCACATTGCCCTGAGGGTACTGCAGTTAAAAATTTCTGCCATTTTACCCATAGTTGGTGAAGTCTTGATATAAGTGAAATATTCTTGACTGGAATGTAAATCTCAATCAATCAATCTTTGTGACACTCACAATAATACAAAAAGCATCCCTGCAAACCTTCCTTGCCAGCATCTTGCAGTCATAACTGAATGATGTCAGGATTTTGGTTAACCATATATAAACTACAAAATAACCAGCAGCTAAATCATCAAATTTAATTAATATTTATATTGGAACTTTAAATTCCATTAAATCCCCATCTCAAATCATCTAAAAATGATTACATTATTCAAATTTTTGTAAAAATTAGAATAACATTTTTTGAAGTTGTGACAAATTCAATGAGTGTTTTATGCTTGAGGCATATTTTATAAAATCCAGATTTAATGTTGGCAGAGGGAGTACAAAGTTTACTTCTCGTAGCGTTAGATAAGAATGACTCATTAAGTTAGTCTGTCTAATTAGATCTAGAACTCATATACCAATCATTATAAACCATCAAACATCAAAATATGATGGGCTAAAAAATACATTAATAAGACAGTTAAATGATTTGGGATGCGTCACTGACAATATCATGTTTTTCCAGCATCCTGCAGCAGGGGAAATAATCACCATCAAAGCTATAATTGTATACGATTTGTAATTGATGGACACATGGGGTTCCTTACAGGAAAAATAATCACCATCAAATCTATAATTATTGATGGACACATGAGGTTCCTTACTGGGGAAATAATTATCATCAAAGCTATAATTGTAAGAGGCTCCTTACAGGGGAAACAATTGTCATCAAATTTTTAATTGTATACAGTTTGTGATTGAGGCTCCTTACAGGGGAAATAATCGCCATCAAAGCTTTAATTGTATAGGGTTTGTGATTGACGGAGGCTCCTTACAGGGAAAATAATCGCCATCAAAGCTATAATTGTAAAGGATTTGTGATTGATGGAGGCTCCTTACAGGGGAAATAATCGCCAATATAGGATTTGTATTTGACAGAGACATTGGGGTTCCTTACCGGGAAAATACCACCTTACGCAGTACAAATCTATAAGAATACCATATTGGAATGTCTTGACTGAGTAATATCTAGAGTTTGGCTTGAACAAAGGCTTTAAGTTTGATAATGGTTGTTGTCAATCAGGGTATCACTTCCTTGGACCAAGTGAATTTGCAACCAAGGTTGAGACAATTCGTCAATATATGTGTCTTGTAGAATTATGCATTTCGGTATATCCTCCTTCCATATAAGGGACCTAGGTGGCAGTGATCTAAAGTTAGGTTGGTTCTCTCAAGGCACTCCAGTTTTCTCCAGAGTAAACAGACAGTAGCTACACCCACCAGGTTACTTAAGTTCCGACACTAGAATTAATTGGTTATAGTTTCAGAAATGATCTCACTAAAATATTTCCATATTTGCATAAAAAATATGCATAAATGTAAAATTTTAATGGTTAAATCTTTACGAACAATTTACCTGAACAAATCTGTGGTTTATAATTTTCATTACCATGGAAATACTGTAATTTTCATGAGCCTTGAGAGATTTGAATCTGATCTGCTTATGTATCATAGTGTATCAAACCTGTAAAAATGATAGTTTGAATTTCAAAAGAACTCATGTTATTGAAATGCATAGATATCAAGTTGGGTAATTTTGATATTTTTACCTTCCTAACTTTACAGGAATAATATTTAGGAATTTAGTCTGCAAAAAGAAAATATGGGAAAATTCCATATTATTATTATACCTCACAGAAAATCCTTAAAACTATTATTGGTCAATTTCTACTCACATGGTTTTAAACAATTCACAATCTTTGAAGCAGCAGTCAACATTGCCATGAGAGTATTGTAATGTTCATCTCTAGGCACAGCAACTTACAACTGTCCATCAAGAAAGTTACTTCTATATACAATATTGTACAATGCATATGTCGGATGAGAGACCATTTTTATAACAGAACCATTGTACAAGACATCATAGTGCATTGTAGAAACACAGATAATTAATAATTCCACTGAAATATGAAAAAGATGATTAGTAATTTTAATTTTAATAACAGTTTTAAAAAGTTTTATGGCCATCATCACTGTATTGTTGATAAGTTTGATGTCTCTGTGTCCAGGATTGCCTTGGATATATTTGACGTCTCATAGTTCCATGTTCCTTTCACATAATTTTGATTACACACATGCCAGTTGTAGTTAGCTAAACAGGAGGTGCTTACCCTTACCCTTCCGGAGCACCCGGCCTCACTTCCTTGGTGGAAGTTCACGTGTCTAACCTAACTTGTCAGTTCCAAAGTTTTTACTTTGCTTCTGGATTGTGATTCGGAAATGGATTAGTATGTTTGTTTTTGATAAATTCCAATTGGTCATTTTTGACATATTTTAGATGGAATTTCAAACAGGGTGTATGTGGAATTTTTCTGCAGACTATGAGGTCTGTTTTAGCATTTGTAACTGGAACATTGATGAAGCCTGGCATATTCAATAAACTTTTGTTAATCACTCACAATATTCTTGTTTTGTGTTTATTTACTTACAAATCAGCAAAGTATTTAAAATCCACATACATATTACACACAGTTTTGTTATCACAATTTAATGTTTTTCTTCCATTTTAAAGCCACCAAGATGAACGGGTAAGTTACAACATTTATTATCATTTTTACAATCACTATAATTTCTATCACATCTTTTCTCTCTTCTTTACAAAATTGGTTTGTTATTGAGACAAGTTTGTTTTTTGAGCTGACAAGTTATTTTTCTACATTAAAATGTCTTATTTTCAAATTTTCCCCTACTTTTAGCCATAAGATACTGTTTTCTATTATACATCAACTTCAGAGAATTTTTTAAAAAAAAATTGAAAATAATCTTTCATGTCTAATTTGGTAAATTGCTCATTTTCAAAAGAAAATATTTATACCCCTAACCACAACATACTATATTATACAACTTCAGACCATTATAGATTTGTACAAAATTGATAATTTCACCCCAATATAAAATGTGTAGAAGCAAACTAATTATTATATTTTGTGAACGGATGTTAAGTAAGGTGCCCCAATAATTGAGGGTTAATAGTTACTACAAGAAGAATTAACTCACTCAGCTGAAACATCAGATTTGGATTGCTTTAATATTCTCATTGATGTTTTTGTGCACTTTTAGATGAATGATTGGTTTTTGTTTTAATCATTGTGTTTTATCCTGTCTGTTTGAAATTTATCATTTAGTTTATTTATCATTGTTTTATATTTTTTCTGAGTTTATTGATTTCATGAATCTAAATATTTTTTCATGTATTGTTTTGTTATATATTGTGCTATGATGTCGAGACTGGTGTAATGGTGTTTAATTCCCCAGTCAAGATTCATTCTCTCATATTGAGACAGTAAGTTCTGGAATGGTGGAGGTGACTGAAGGAAACCACCATCGACAAGAAAACTGACAAACTGTGTGGGATTCAAACCTAGACTGTGAGGGGCTTCGTGATCTGTAAGCATACATAAGACCACTCAGCCTCTAAGATTTATATCTAGTGAATAGTGAAGATGCATTGGTTTTGTAATTTGTAAAACAGATTTCATGGATATTATAAGTTATACAGGGCTTTTGCAGGTTACACGGCCCCATGTACCCAGTCAAAGATTTATGTACCCTGAGCCGCAGGCGCTACGTAAGAAATTTCTTTGAAGGGTGACAATGAAACATAACCATGTATGATAAATAATGTTTCAAATATATCTATAAAGTAAAAAGGATATGAAAAACTATAGAGGAAAAAATGAGAAAATTAGAGGGGGTTGTTATTTAGATAATGACTACATACATAGACAGAAAGTAATAAAACAGTTAAAAAGAAAAGAAAAATAAAGTAGTGTCCAAATCCTAGTATACAGAATTGAATTGGGTTATGCTGTTGCAAGCTGAGAAATACTGAATCATTGCTTATTATGTATTAAACATTCATTTCTAGAACTGTTATAATTTGTTTGTTATTATTTTGTTTAGTAGTTTTGTTTTGTTATCATTCAGGATACAACAGAATTCAATATGTATAATCAGGGGAGCTGAGAGGAAATACAGCACGTAGCCATGGAAACTGCAGCACATCGCCATGGAAACTTCAATGTTTAACCCACCCAACCACCATGTGAAGTCCAAAGCACTAATAATGCAACAGTACCATTACAGATATTGTTATACATTATGTGTAGGATATTCATTGTAATAATTAATTATGTGTCATTTATAATGTCATATCGCACCAATGTAGCAAAACTATGATCATGTAAAATGATGTATGCCTGGCTGGCTTACTTCTCATGATCTGATAAAGTCAACCCCACTTCTCACTCAATCTAATAGAGGGCCTGGCCCACTTCTCCCGATCTGGTATGTTTAAGGTACCTCTATTCTAAAACACATGAAAACTCCATGTATGCTTGACTCACTTTTCACAAACTGATAGTGATTTTTAATTATGCTTAAGGTGCCTTAATTCCAAATCACATGAAAGCTTGACATATACCTGGACCACTTCTTACTCTCTGAGATTATCAGTATTGCCTCTATTCTAAAACACATGAAAGCTTGGAATTGAAAACTACAGTACAATGATGTTTTAGTTATGGCAGTATCACTGTTATTGTTCGTTATAGAAGTAAAAACCTAGTTAATGGTATTGTGTTAGATGTGGATACAGGATTGAATTAGGGACCACATTTTGATATAGTAAAAATTAACACATTGATTTTTATAAAATTGGAAAAAAATAAAAATAAAAATTCCCATATAATGTTTTAGCTTTATTTAATGTTAAGTAAGAATAAATAGCTCTTCTCTTACCAAAAGTAAACATTGTTTCCATGTTAGAATTAAAATTAGAACCAGTATATATAAAGAACTACTGCAAAGATTTCTGGTGTAGAACTTGTGTTCATGTTAGAAGTGAAATAATTAGTACCAGTATATAACCATAACCAGATGAAGTACCAATGAAAAGACTTAGGGTTTACTGGTAATACAAATAATTCAAAATGTTTTAACTAGTATGTCTTATTTTACCACATTTCCAAAGGAAGTTTTTGGATAAAAAAAATGTATACATGAAAAATGGTCAAAAGAATATAATACATGTACAATCTCTCATGAAAAATCTTCAAGACAATTACCCTCTCACTGATGGCATGTCATAGGCCTACCTATATTTTACTGCTGTCTGCTTCACAAGACTATACAGTCTAGTAATACAGGTAATCTTGTAATTCATCTAGTCTTATAACTTATACCTGTAATACAAAACTACCTGTGTTATAACTAGTCTGCTAATACAGGTAATCTTGTAATTCATCTAGTCTTATAACTTATACCTGTAATACAAGACTACCTGTGTCATAACTAGTCTGCTAATACAGGTAATCTTGTAATACAGCTAGTCTTATAACTTATACCTGTAATACAAGACTACCTGTGTCATAACTAGTCTGCTAATACAGGTAATCTTGTAATACAGCTAGTCTTATAACTTATACCTGTAATACAAGACTACCTGTGTCATAACTAGTCTGCTAATACAGGTAATCTTGTAATACAGCTAGTCTTATAACTTATACCTGTAATACAAAACTACCTGTGTTATAACTAGTCTGCTAATACAGGTAATCTTGTAATTCATCTAGTCTTATAACTTATACCTGTAATACAAGACTACCTGTGTCATAACTAGTCTGCTAAAACAGGTAATCTTGTAATACAGCTAGTCTTATAACTTATACCTGTAATACAAGACTACCTGTGTCATAACTAGTCTGCTAATACAGGTAATCTTGTAATACAGCTAGTCTTATAACTTATACCTGTAATACAAGACTACCTGTGTCATAACTAGTCTGCTAATACAGGTAATCTTGTAATACAGCTAGTCTTATAACTTATACCTGTAATACAAGACTACCTGTGTCATAACTAGTCTGCTAATACAGGTAATCTTGTAATACAGCTAGTCTTATAACTTATACCTGTAATACAAGACTACCTGTGTCATAACTAGTCTGCTAATACAGGTAATCTTGTAATACAGCTAGTCTTATAACTTATACCTGTAATACAAGACTACCTGTGTTATAACTTGTCTGCTAATATGGGTAATCTTGTAATACAGCTAGTCTTATAACTTATACCTGTAATACAAAACTACCTGTGTTATAACTAGTCTGCTAATACAGGTAATCTTGTAATACAGCTAGTCTTATAACTTATACCTGTAATACAAGACTACCTGTGTTATAACTAGTCAACTAATACAGGTAATCTTGTAATACAGCTAATAGGACTTCCTGTAATACAAGACCTCCTGTGTTAAAAGACCACCTGTACTATAAGACTACCTGTATTACATGGCTGTCTGCCTACTTAAGATGAGTTTGTAATCAGACATGGGTGTTTTAGTATCTGAATGTCATCTACATATATAAATTCTGGTTGTGGTTTTACTTATAAGTGCCCTTTTCATTTTAAATTAAAACTTTGTAAAAATATATAATATAATGAAGAATTTAGTCATTTCAGTGTCTTTTTACTTGACACATATTTCCCCTGTATTTCTCTTTTTTATGGCAATAAATCTTCAATGTTATCCATCTAATGAAAATTATCACCATACCATGAGTCAGAATATCATAAGTAAAGTCACGACTCAACTTACACATACTTCTTTTTTTGTATACCAGTTTCTATAGAAACCAATGAGGGAAATTTGGCATGAATCAATATCAGGACCAGATTATTTAGTTGTCATGAAGTTCAGCTTATGTTTCCCAAAAAATTACCAAATTCATAAAAAATTATGATGTCATTACATCGCATTTTCTGTAGAAACAGTATTTTGCTGCTAAAATGTAGTTGATCACCTTGATAGTTCTCAATGTAACACTACTACCCGCTTGGTGCAAAAACAACTATAACACATACTGAATATTCTACAATGCACTAAGATTTATTACCGAGTACCACTGAATTTTTTACTTTTACATTTACGACATGAATGTTTTTTTTTTTTTTTTACAAAAATAAACATACAAATAAGCAAGCTGTGTTCTACCCAGTGTGTTGACCAACTGACAAAAAACCCGTGCAATTATCTTTATAAACACCGTGAAAATACAATCACGCCACCAAGTGGTACGCGGATAGAGAAATTTATTCTATACTTATTCCGTTGTCAAACGTATAGAATAACATTTAAATGATCAAGTCCTGTAATCGTTCCACGTCAATTCTCATTGTTTATGTATTTAGAGGTTCATCCAAGCACTCACCATTATGCTAAGGATAACTAGATTAAGGTTCTCCATGTACCAGGGGTGTTTTAATCTATATTTTCAGAGAATTACAGGCAACTTATTTCAGTGAGTGATCTTAGTAATGCCCGCATTCCAGGTTGAAAATGGGAAACATTTTAATTTGCACTCTCCATTGAAATCAAATGTTTAAATTAAAAAGTTAAGAATGACTGGATAAAGTCATCTTAAATGTTTTTATGAAAAAAATTCAAAAATTTTACATAGAATTTAAATTGTAGGTAAAACAAGAAATTGTTTTTTCATTGGAACATATATATGTATTACAATGTCATTGAAAGTCAAGTATCTTGTATTAAGTTTCTGGTACATACTAGTAGCCTAATGGTGCTTGGATGATCCTCATTGAAGCTCTTACATTGACTTCAGTCTAACAAAATACTAATGTAACTGATGGTAAATAAATTGACTGATAAATTTATCAACATGTCTGTCCTTATTTTAGTATTAACTTATGATTAAAAAAGATGTAAAATTTATTTCAAATGTGTCAAAAACTCTAGTTCATCTCCAGTGAATAATCAATGGATTTGGAATCACCTGTTGGTGGAGTTTTGAGATATAGTCAAAGGGAGATAACTCTGATGTAACATATTGTTAGATTAGTGATGTCAAATTACACTCTTGTATTAAATATAAAACTTTAATAATATACCTCATTAAGTGTAGATAAGATTGTTTAATTAGTAAAAATTTTATTGTCTGTTAATTGTTAATTTGGTTTAGTCAGGTGCTATTTATAGCGGGTATGTATGTA
This sequence comes from Anadara kagoshimensis, assembly GCA_021292105.1. Taxonomy (NCBI): domain Eukaryota; kingdom Metazoa; phylum Mollusca; class Bivalvia; order Arcoida; family Arcidae; genus Anadara; species Anadara kagoshimensis. The sequence goes on along the minus strand of CM037865.1, from coordinate 72,373,583 downwards.
TGTCTGTAGGTATGTACGATTTAAGTCTGTCAGTATGTCAGTCTATCTGTACATTTTTTCACTTTGTACACAAGATATTTTCATAATATTTATATCTATATAGTGATAAATTAATTTATTGGACAATTTTTGTTTTTTCTTCATGTATTGTGATAATAAATTATGGATATTTTTCACAAAAAAACTAATATGTAAATTTATTTAAAATTGACATTGATATTGTATGACTTGTGATTATATAATGTGCAATGTATGTTTAATTGTTTGGTAGCCAGTGATTTTGTTACACTTTTAAAAACTAACTTCAGTCTTTAAGATTGGGAAAATTAAAGTTCTGAAATATAGCAAACCGTACTATGATATGTTTGCAATAGTTTTATTCTCGTTACAAGATGTGATATTGCAGCAATACCCGAGATTCTGCGGGTTAAGGACAACTACACTTAATTTGCTAGTGTATGACTGTTGTGTTTGGGAATTTTAATGGTCATGTAAATTGGGAATTTTAGTCATTTTTCCCAGGGAAACTACCTGAATTTGGTAGTTATTTTAGCCAAACAAAATGGTTGGTAACTACACGTAAGTATTTACTAAGTTGATTTGAGTTATAATAGCTTATCTCCAATTCTCCACCGAGAGAGATGGAATTACGTCATAATAGCTTATATAGCTTTAAGACAAAAGGCAATATACCATTTGAGAATTCTCAGGCAGTCTGTTTTTATCAAAAATCTTTGTAATCATTCAAAAGTGTTACAATGATTTTTGTTTTGGATGTTTCCAGTTAGGATATGATACAATGATGTTATTCTTATGAAATGCATGTGTAAGAGTCACTCAATATAACCTACCAGAATATCACTAAAACAAAGATTATCTGTAGTCAACAATATTGGCAGATATATTTTGATGATGATCATTGAGTGATTTATAAAATGTTGTACAGACTTTTTAGATTGTAGGAGTAGAAAATTATTTTCAAGAAGGTCGTCCCAAACTACGTAACTGAGAAATTTAATATATATTGAATACTAAAACTAGAAGTTGGCCTTACTATTTTATCTGATAGATCCAATTTTACATTTCAGAGAAGGGATATGAGTGATTACTTAATATTGTTTAGTATTTAATCTGATAGCACACAACTTGAATAGAACAAATATCTCTGGTCTCATTTTTGCTCTCCTCAAATGTTATTTTGGCTACAGAAAAATTTGAAAACTAACATTGTTCATTGTTTGCTTTTTATTCAAGGAAGATTTCATTTGCACAAAAATTCTCTTATTTTTATCATCTTAACTATTTGAAATCTTAAAAGTTAAAACCAAATTTTGGTTGTGTATGGGACCAAATTATTATAGTTTTTAAGTGGCAGCATTTTGAAAAGGAGATAACTCATTTAAAAAAAAGTTTAATGCTTCAAGTAAAAAATTTTATGATAAAGATTTCATATATTCAGTTAAAAAAATCTGTGGATTATGTTGTGTATGTGAATATTGTTATTAAATTAAATGTTATAATGAAGTTACAATAAATCTGAAATTATGTGTTATTTTACAAATAGTAAATGGTAAGTTTTTGTTACCATGGCGACATAACATTTATAAGTAGGCGTAGTACATATTGTACATGTATCTGGTCATTGTTGTTTTGTAATTAGTGACATGAGTAATTAAGTAGGTGGGTGGGTATTTAATATTTTGAGATGTCCATTGCTTTTTTTTTTATTTTTCCCCTTTCAAGTCAGAAACCAACCTTATCGTTGACAGTATCAATAGATTAAATCACCTGTAATGATGTTAATGAGGTTTACCTGCATACCACCTGCATGCTCCATACAATGGTGCAAGGCATGAAATGGATATGGAATTATTTATTTCCTCTAAAAATTATGTAAATCTTGGAATTACAAGAGGTGCTTACCCTTCTGGAGCACCTGGCCTCACTTACCTGGTGGAAGTTCACATGTCTAACCTGACTTGTCAGTTCCAAAGTTTTTACTTTGCTCCTGGATTGAGGTTAGGACATGGATAAGTATGTTTGTTTTTGATAATACAAACGTATGGGATATTAATCACTTGGTATGCCGGCAAACCCCATTATATCATACAGGCATCACATTGAGCATTGTATCGATTATAAACAACAAATTGAGCAATATTTGGCAATTAAATATTTGAACAAGAACATCACATTTAGTAATGCATAAATAAGTGCAGTGAATTTCAGAATTCAGTAGAATCTAATCCAAAAGTTTTAAAATATATTGATAAAGTTCAGGTATCCATATATCCAATCAGCAGTCACTATGAATGAGTTACTGATACCATTAATAATATTGAGAATTTAGATCATTTGAATGAAAAACAGTCTTATATACATTTATTCATAATTTATAAATATCCACAATCAAAATGTACCCATAATTATTTGTTAAATAAATTTTTGTATCCAATTTTTCACTTTTGTACAGTTTTGCTATTTTAGACTTTTATACCTTAAATATTTGTTTTTATGGTAAATGCAGAATTTCATTCTTAAACCATGTATCTCTAAATAGTGCATTGTTCATTTGTTGTACTAAGCTTCACCTGTTTTACAGCACCATAGTAACTACTACCATATAAACACCATGGTAACCAGTCATGATATTAAAACCATGGTAACCACTGTCGCCATGTAAACACAATGCTAATAACTGTCATCATATTAACACTATGGTAACAATTATCATCATGTAAACACCATGGTATTCAGTCATGATATTAACACCATGGTAACCACTGTCACCATGTAAACACAATGCTAATCACTGTCATCATATTAACACTACAGTAACCACTACCATCATGTAAACACTATGGTTACCACTGTCATCATGTAAACACCATGGTAAGTACTGCCATCATGATGACACCATGGTGACCACTGCCATCATAATAACACCATGGTAACCACTGTCATCATGTTGACACCATGGTAACCACTGTCACCATATTAACACCATGGTAACCACTGCCATCATGATGACACCATGGTAACCACTGCCATCATGGTAAACTATGGTGATCAATGTCATTATGTTAACACCTTGGTTATCACTTTCATCATGTATATTTGTAACTGTTATTACCTCTTCAAAAACATCTATGTACAAATTAAGAATTTTAGGACAAATGGGATTCTACCTGTGCCACCAGTGTTATCCTTCTTGTATGGAATTATTTATTCCATAGATTACGGAATCTCATTAGCTTTGACATTTTCCAGTAAAATGTTAGTAAACAATGTGATTTCCAGAAATCAAGATGGCAGCATGTTCTACAACCACTGGAAAACCCTGTCAACAAACAATTATGGTAGGTATAGGTAAACAACTTTGACCTGTCCTTTTGACCTTTAATTTAAATATTTATTATGGGCGACTGCATTTATATATAGGTATCACATGTGGTTAGTTTTTGTATTCGTAATGAGATCAATAATCACTTATCTTGTAAGTGCGAATCCCACTACTACCTATGTATTGGATGGATATGAATATTCGTAATGAAAGGTCAAACGGACAGGTCAGTGTTGTTTGCCTATATTGTTAAGTGCACAGGTGAAGTCTGAAAGAATCATTGACCAGTCCTGTTATTTGCTTTTTTTCTAGGACTCATTATTTTTCATGTTCACATATATAACTCACATTTCCAGTAATGATGTAGTGTGACCAGGTGAACAGTTGTGACAAATTAGAAATGGCATTTTCACATAATACACGTAGACACTCACTCTTTGGTGTTCACCAATATTTACTCACTTAGAACACTCACTGATGTGTTCTCCCTCTCAGGAAGCTAGTAAATTTGTCCTCATTACCAGAATACTCACTGTGTTTTCTCACTCTTGGGGGTTATGTACTCACTCTGGGAACACTCACTTATGTGTACTCACTCTGGAAACACTCACTGATGTTTACTTACTGGGAACACTCACTGATGTGTATTCACTTTGGTTATACTAATTAAAGTGCACTCAATCTCGGAACACTCACAGTGTACTTACTCTTTTTGGCACTCTCTTGGAACACTCACTTAAGTGTACTCACACTAATTTTTGTTTACTCAGGATACACACTTATGAACACTCACTCTTTGGCATGTGTACTCAATCTTTAAGCACTCAGTCTAGAAACACTCTCTGATATGTACTCACACTCGGAATACTAATTTTTGTTTACTCTATCTTAAGATACACACATGTGTGCACTCAGTCTAGGAACACTCACTGATGTGTAGTCAGTGTGTGGACATTAACTATGTTTAGTCAATCGCAGGAACCTCAGTGTGTTCTCTATCTTGGGGCACTCACTCTTGGAACACTCACATGTTTACTTAGTCAAACTTTTCAGCCCACTAAACTCCAATTTTAATTTTTTATTTGTTGGGGGTTTAGTAATGTGTACTCACTTGTGGGTCATTAACTAGTGTGTACTCACTGTGAGAGCACTCACTCGATGAACACTTTGTTTAAAAAAACAACACTTTCTACAAGGTTAAAATCTTAAATGTTATCCTATTGTTATCAGTACATTTGATGTTCTCCTGTTGTTTTTAGGCCAGATTGTATCATTTTATCAATTAGATGATGATTCTGTGATCACTTATGGTGTTTTATGTTGTGTTCAAGTCAGACTATTATTGTATTGCTGTAATAATGATACAGTTGAATCTCGTTATCTCGAACTCGGATATCTCGAACTACCGGATATCTCGAACTTTTTTAAAAAGTCCGAACAAAGTTGTTCTTTATTAAACCAAAATCACTCCGGTTATCTCGAACTCGGATATCTCGAATTATCGGATAGTCGAACAATATTTTCGTCCCCTTGAATGAAAATCCTAGGAAAATTACACTCGTTAACTCGAACAAAAAATTTAGGAAAATTAAATTTGTTAACTCGAACAAAAAATTTAGGAAAATTAATTTGTTACTCGAACAAAAAATTTTGAGAAATCAAATTTGTCAGCGCCTACAGATTTTTTGGTAGAAATAAAATAAAATAATTGACTGTCGGCCTCGTGTTGATTTTAAAATTACAATATTGCACTGACCTCCCAATTTCCTTAAGCCCTTAATTATTATCCCTTGCATAAGCAATTAAACCATCATGGGGATTAGCAGGTGTTATAATTACTGCCAAGCTGAACATGGCTTCCGAAAACGTGTGATGTGAACATTACTCAATACAACCGGAAGCTTGGGATGATTAAAATACACAAAGCGAAACTGGTATGGAGACCAAAGCGGACTCCACTATTTGTCGGCTAATAACAAGTAACAGATAATCTCCCGATTTTTTATATACTACATTCTCAATTATAAATGCAAATAATAAATAATGCAGTTTGTATATATCATGTTTGAATACATACGATATAGGAGAAACCGGCAATATACAGTTTGACCAGATAAAACCGAAAGCGACTTCCGGTAGGCGTGTACGAGTTACTTCCCTTTTGTTGTCGTTTTTAACATCGGTTATCTCGAACTCCGGATAAGTCGAACTTTTTGCATTTCCCCGTCGAGTTCGAGATAACGAGAGTCAACTGTACTTGGTTTGCTGTTTCCTATTGTGTTTAAGTATTTATTGGTCTGTAATTCACATGTGTTCATCTTTTAACAGTCTTGAGCTTTGATCTGCTTGACTAGACTTTTGACGATAACTGCACAGTAAGCATATCTATTAAGTCTTTACAGGGGCCAAGTCTATAAGCCCTGATAGGGAGTCATTCTATAAGATCTTATAGAGAATCTGTCTATAAGCCCTGGCAGGGAGCCAGTCTGTAAGCCCTGACAGGAAACCAGTCTATAAGCCTTATCAAATACATTGGTATAATCATAGGTCATTCAGAGTTAAATTTTAGTCTTGGTTACTTCTCAAAAATTTAGATGAAAGTTTCAAGCTAACTTGGAACAAAGTATATACATGCTTCCAATTTAGAAGTTCTAAATTATCTTTAAATATATAAGACTGGAAAGTAGATGACAGATTATCCATTTTAATATCAACTGATCAGAGAAGTAGTAATGAAACCATGACAAAGTACACTTAATTTATAGTATGTGGTGACTGTTATAAATATTTGTAGGAACAAGCTTTGAGATCAAGATAGATTCCAGTCCTTGGAAAGGATCTTGTAAAACAGAATTATCTCCCTTAGTTTTCAAAAGTTACTTGTGTTTATTTGGTTTCCTCCACAAACATTTAAATCATTCGACATATGTTTTATTACATTAATTAAGGAATAACTGTGATATTATTTTTTTTATTGGTGTATAAAAGAAAAAACGATTTGCACACTGAATAATGCGCATAGCGCATTATTTAAAAGTGTGCAAATCGTTTTTTCTTTTATACACCAATAAAAAAAATAATATCACAGTTATTTCTTATAATTTAATTCAGACATTCTTTAATTATTCAAGAAATTAACAAAAAAACACAAAAAAAATCTGAAACAAATAATATCTACATCGATAGTCATCATGAGGCGGATGAATATGACCCGATTGTTTTTTTATAATCAGCCAAAATGGGGCAAGTGGGCGGAGCTAATCTAGATTTTTTTTTATTGAGGTATAAAGAAAAAAAATTGGTCACGTGGTCTCCATTGTTTTGTATTGTGTTCTGTTGTATAAACAAATTTTAATTAAATTATTTAAGGATATCATAAAGTTTCTCTTAGTTTTGATACTCATATTCTCTTCATGATCTGTCTCTTGTAATACTGCTTACACATTGTGAACACATCTTTATATTCTGGACACCTGTTTCAATCGTTTGAAAATTAATAATTAACAATTCACTGGTTTTGTTAAGCAATTTCTTAACAAACAACAAGGTCACATTAACTGATCAGCTAAAATCCAAATCAAAACTACTAACATACAATTCATTGTCTCATTTCATTTTGTACTAGTTTATCATTGTCCATCACACCCAAAGTAGACATTAGTACAAAAACATATCTTAGCTGTGGTGCAAGACAGTTTATGTTTTTCTTATCAAAACAAAATAATTTAAAACTTGGGAGTTTGGGGCATGATACATTTTTAAACTTGAGACAAATTATGATTAAAAATTTGATCAGTTTCAGCCATAACTCATAAGATTTGTGCATATGCTTAGCTTACTTAAAAAATTATGAAAACAAAGCTGAAGTATTTATGAAATATTTTGATTTTGGAGAAATATACCTGCACATAAACAAAATTTCAATGTATGGAAAACACATATACATTAAAAACCATGTGTTTATAATCCTTTTTAATAGAATTGTAAAATTTATTCTGTACATTATTGTAACAATCTTTAATGGTGAGTTCACCAGCAAACCGTGTGATCAAAAACTCAATATCAGTATTTCTATGAAATAATATGAAAAGCATTTACATCAAAAATCAGTGGAATAATGTAATTTTTAGGGGAAAATGTCAAATTATATGGGAAATAATAGTTCTGCACCAATGTTACATATCACATGGTATGCTGACGAGCTCTATTACAATACATGTACATGTTTGTAAATTGTAGCTCCGCATAAACCTTTTGAGGTATGGATGAGACTAAGTGGTGAAACTGGTGAAATAAAATAATATAGTATATATATTTATGTCCTTAACATTACCTCATTTCAACCTCATTAATTTCTGTGATGTCCTACATAGATTTAATCACATTGTTTCTGTGATGTCCTACATAGAATTAATCACATTGTTTCTGTGATGTCCTACATAGACTTAATCATGTTGTTACTGTGATGTACTATAGTATAATTGTTACCCTCCATCTTTTTACTGTGATGTACTATATAGAATTATTGTTATATCTTCTAACTGTTATTTGTATTTAATTAATTCTTCATTATCAAATAAGACACTTTAATATAGTGATGTTTTAAGTTGTAAATTTTATAAATTTCATATATTTATTGTTTTAAGTGATTAATTCAACCTGGTGATGTGGTATGATTAAATTTTGTTAATATTAATAGCAGAAACTGTGTTTTGTTATTTTTTGTTTATCGGACGGCTCTCTTTCTTCACACACACACACACACACACACACACACACACACACACACACACACTCTCTCTCTCTCTCTCTCTCTCTCTCGCACACACACACACTTCAATTATACTGCAATGTACACATTATAATGAGTGTAACAGGAAAGGGAAAAAATGAAGCGACCAAACTGGGATTTTAACCAGGGACCTTTCCCAGTATGTGGGACACTGCTGACTGAGCTACCCATTTATCTATCTGGTCTACCAGATATGTACAGTCAAGAAAGTTTTGATAGAACTTAGACAGTCTGAGTCACTGAAGTTCTATCCCTAGTGTTTTAAAGAGCTGTACACACTTGACAGTGACAAGACAATAAAAAAATTGCATAGATAAAGATGCATCCATACAAGTCTGAGGCTTACAAAGGTGTGGACTATCAGGAGAAATTGAGGCTTAAGCATTGACATCTCCAATTAAGCTTGAGATTATTGACTGTGCAATATTTCAATTTAGCCATTTTACTAAAGACTATACATATATTATACATGACAGGTGTACCTATCTAAACAAGAGCAGCTTACTCTTCCAGAGCACACACCCTCAATTCCCTGGTGGAAGATTGTATGTTTAACTTAATTTGCCATTTTTTACTTTGCATTGGTGTTGTGATTTGGTATGTTTGTTTTTACTTTCCTTTGGGATTGTAATTTGGATATGGATTGGTATGTTTGTTTTACTTTGCTTTGGAATTGTGATTTGGACATGGGTTGGTATGTTTGTTTTTACTTTGCTTTGGTTTTGGATTTTGACATGGGTTGGTATGTTTGTTTTTGTACGGCGTTCATGACAGTGAAAGCATACATTGCTATCACTTTCTGCCAAGATCGGGATTCTTTACTATGAAATGAGTACGCATGGAAATAGTGTGCCTGGTGAATGAATGTGAAAGAAATATATCTGTTTTATCGTGAGATATGTATTCTTAGACGGGTAATGCATTTGGTTACATATGCACATTTGGAATAAATTTTCGGAATATATTTCGGAATCCAGTAACATATTGCAACAGGACGCATCCAATAATTTGTGCAATCTGGCGAAATACAATGAAAAGTAGTCCAGGAAGTTTGCATCCTACGATGTAAAATCATAACTTTTTATGAAATAAACAGCAATGGCAGGTGGATTTAACTAATTCTTTATGAAATCTATGGTAATTTGAATTTATTTTAAAGTATTTTGGTGTTGCGGTATTCTGTCACATTTTAAAACCGATTTATCAATTACATTTCACTTCCGTGAAAGGGAGATAAATCGGACATTTCCATGTGCAAACTACAAATATGGATTTTAAATACTTTACCGATTTGGAAGTAAAATTAACATGAAACGGGAATATTGTGAATGATAATCAGCAGTATATTTAAAAACCAGACTTAACAGCAAATTATCCAGTTACATAAAAACGCTAGAATGAACCTCCTAAAGCAGCTGTCGGGTTTGCAAAAACTCTACTTTCTCTTTATCCAAAATGACAAACAATGATCGATCCTAAAGGTACAATTGATAAAACTTTATTAAATTTTAATTACTGATTGTCTTTTTCATATATTTATGGAATTAATATTTTCTGTCATTTAAACTTTATTACTGAGCAATACATGTTTCAAAAACACCATCCGTCTAACTATGCATCGATCGACCTCTCCCCCCGGGGGATTTTAGGTTATATTCATAGTCCTACTCCAGCACCATTTTCCCAACTACGCCGTACAGCAGCACGGCAGTGCTATGTTTCCTTTACTTTGGGATTGTGATTTGGACATGGTTTAGTATATTTGCTTTTACTTTGCTTTGGAATGGTGATTTGGACATGGTTTAGTATATTTGCTTTTACTTTGCTTTGGGATTGTGATTTGGACATGGTTTAGTATGTTTGCTTTTACTTTGCTTTGGGATTGTGATTTGGACATGGTTTAGTATATTTGCTTTTACTTTGCTTTGGGATTGTGATTTGGACATGGGTTGGTATGTTTGTTTCGAGATTGTGATTTGCACATGGATTGGTATGTTTGTGTTTACTCTGCTGTGGAACTGTGATTTGGACATGGATTGGTATGTTTGTTTTTGACTTTGCTATGGAATTGTGATTTAGAAAAAAATGAAAAATGTGAAAAATTTCAATTAAAGAGGATTATGGAAAGTTTGGTATTTCATTTCCCCATATTGAATTTGATGGACACTAAACGTTTCTACATGCAGGTGAATGAATATTAGGAGGTTATCCTTTCGACAAAATAACAGAGAACACAAGGAATAATGGGATTGATTTGTTTTCCACAGATCAAACACAGTAAAGTATTGTTTTAAGTCAATGCAGGGATTTTTGTGGAAAAGATAATTGCAATTTGTAGATTGAACCTTTATGGCACTTTAAGTCATCTCAGGAACTGGAGTTTGTGTAAATTGTGCTTGAATGCAGCTCCTGACCTTGCCTCAAGAAAATTGAGTTTCAGTCAATTGTTTCTTCATAGCACTTTACCTCAACTGTGTGAATTGTATTTACAAAACACTTTACCTAACCTGCAAAACTAAGATTTATGTGAATTGTACATGCACACAACACCTGACCCCCACTTTCACAACTGGAGTTCATTTGAATTGTGCAGCACATGACCCCCACTTAACAACTGAACTTTGAAAGCTGAGTGCACCTTCTACAACACCAAGCCAACCACGGTGAGAATATCACAAATTTTAAACAGTGGTTTTAGGTAGTAATTATGCTATATTATTATTATGTTTGTGGCTTTGTAATCTATTCAATAATATTTAGTGGTTTTAGCCAGTGACCAATGTATAATGTTTGCATAACCAACTAAGCAGTTTTATTGGAGATGTCCATCTGATTTGTAGTATTGAAATAAATTGGGTCATTTTAGTTTTCCAGTCCACCTGTACTAAGATATTTCTTATCAGAAATTAATTGTACATATTCAGCTGATATTGATGGATATATTCACATGTTGCACCATTTTTAAAATCAAGTTTTTAGTTAAATTATTAATTTTTATTCGCGAATGATCTTGATCATTCTCGAATTAAGCTGTTACATGCAGATTTCTCAACCCGAATATTCTTCCGTTACAGATAATCAACTCTCTCTCGTATGTAGGTTCAAAGTTGAAATAAAGGTAGATAACTCAAATTTTGAATGCGGGTTATGGACGTTTCGCCCCAATATTAATATTTTGGGTTATGGACGTTTCGCCCCAATATTAATATTTTCCGCCCCAACTATATTCTGCGCTTTATCATACCTGCCAACCCTCCCGATCAGGGATTGAGATTAACGGGCGCCCAGTTTTTCGCTCTGGGCGATAAATGTATCATACACAGGTCTGCAGGTCGCCCAGGGCTGCCAGGTGGCGATTAGAATTTTCAGTTCGGTGTATTTGACATTCCGATCCGTTTACCGATTTCCTGTTTATATTTCTGACTGGCGATAATAATAGTAAAATTGAAAAATGGGTATCATATAGTTAACAAGTGTAAATGGACCGGTGTTCCGACCGGAATTCAAATACGGTGCCATTTCGTTTCCTTTTCTGATATTTATGATACTTCCGGCTTTCTGCCATGTGGAAATTTTTAGGAGCATCGACTCCAAAGGCTAAACAAGGACCTGCGGAAAAACGAAAGTACTATCAAGAGTATGATAAGTCCAAACACATCGGAGCATATAAAAAAGCCATGGGAAGATGGCAGGCCTTGGTTGTATGATACGCAGGACGGAATGAAGTGTGCCGATTGTGTAGAGTTCGACAGGAAAAAAATCTGTATTTACCGAGGGTTGCACTAGTTATAAACTTGACAGTGTAAATAATAATGACATTTCAGGCCCAAGCCTTTAGTAATGCAAAACAAGTTCCTGCTAATAAATCAAAATCTGCCAAAATTATAGTCATTGACATTGGCAGTACCTATAGATCAACATTTTCTGCAAAACCATTCGTCAATGTAATTGCAGATGTTGAATATCAAAAAGTAAAGCAAGGGATAGAATAATCCAAATGTATATGCCTGATATATTCAGATCAACCATCACTCTTGACAGTTCATTGTATGGCTCATCGAAAAGTTAAGCTCAATCCCTGCTGATGTAAGGAGTCTCCCCATATTAAGACAAAAATTTTGGAATTTTGTGCTATCATACTGCTTTTCCCGTTTTTCAAAGCATTCCGTGAAGTCGTCCTTGAAAAATTATAAATTGATTAGAGTGAAATCTGGGATAGCGATCACTTTGTAGAGTGGTCATCTGTCAACTACATTTTTATCATGTACAGAACCTTTGTAGAGGGGTCACCTGTCAAACCCAGTCAGCGGGGATCCTAACGGCCAGCCGATTGAAAAAATTGTTGTTTACAAGATTTACTAAAATTATGCTGGTCTCGGGAATAAAAAGTCTTTCAAAAATTATCGAATTCTTAAAACACAACTCTGTTGATATAAATAATAATAAAATAATAGTTAATTTTTTCAAGTTATTAATTTATTTAAAAAATATCCTCAATTATGACATGAAAGATATCAGAAGCTTATTAGCTCACCTGAGCCTTTGGCTCAGATGAACAATTGTCATCTATCTTCATCCGTCTTGTATAAACTTTTTAGCTCACCTGAGCCAAAGGCTCAGGTGCAATTGCCATCTATCTTCGTCCGATGTGCGTCATGTATAAACTTTTCACATTTTTTATCAATTCCTCCAAAACTACAGAGCCAAATTGGATGATATTTGACAGTAATTGTCAAGTAAGGGGTTTTCAGATTTGCACAAATGAATGCAAGGATTATGTCCCCTTGGGGCCCCATAAAGGGGAAATTTGTGAAAATCTTTAAAAATCATCTGCTCTGAACCTACAAGAGATATAACTTAGATATTTCATGTAAAACACTATGGGCACCTAGTTTTAGATTTGCACATATTGTAGCTTTAGGGGCCAAAATGAGATAATGGCAAGGTACTTGAGGGGGAAATTGCAAAATTAATGTATTTGTCAATATATTTGAAAACTATAAGCTTTTTGTATGGGCATCATCATCATGTGTATTGGAATACTGTAGGCATTTGCACAACGGTCATTTTGATATATGAATAGAGGTCATAAGTTCAAAGGTCAAGGTCATAGATGTAAACAAATACTGAAATGGTTAATTATCTCAAAACTGAACTCTTTGTGTAGGCATGTATATTAGAATATTGTAGGCATTTGCCTTACGGTCATTTCCATATATGAACGAAGGTCATAGGTTCAAAGGTCATGGTCATAGATGCAAACAAATACTGAAATGGTGAATTATCTCAAAAATGATAAACTTTCTCTATAGGCATGTATATCAGAATGTTATAGGCATTTACACAATGTTCATTTTGATATATGAATGTAGGTCATAGGTCTAATGGTCAAGGTTATAGATGCAAATGAATACTGAAATGATTAATTGTCTTAAAAACTATAAACTTTTTGTATAGGCATATATGTTAAAATATTGTAGGTATTGGCCTAACGATCATTTTGATATATGAATGAAGGACATGAGTTTAAAAGTCAAGGTCACTGATGCAAACAAATACTGACATGGTTAATTATCTCAAAAACTATAAACTTTTTGTATAGGCTTCTAAATTGTAGGTATTGACCTAATATTCATTGCGATATTTAGATTAAGGTCATGGGTTCAAATTTTTCTTTACCTTTTTAGTTGTTTATAAACAATATATTGTAGCTAGATTTCAGATATATTATATGTAGCACTCTTATGACTAGTTATGTTATAATAAATTTGCAAAAATCCTTACATATAATTGGCCCTTACTGCTGAAAATTTATTTGGACATTCTCTTTAATTAATGTCAATGACCATTGAACCTCTGCATGAGATATGTACTCAGCTGCATGTGAGCATTAAGGCTCATGGACCTCTTGTTTAATATTGGGGTCTCCATGACGATGGAAGTAACTTTGACCATCCTTGATGGTTCCATACATGCATTTATTCGGATTGAACTATTTCCTACATGAATCCTTAATATTGGTCCAATGTGTGAATATTAAAACAGCCCCATGCTCATAGTCTGCACATTGCACACTACATGAACCCGCTATGTTGTGTTGGGAGCAATGCAAGGTGAACATAACAACCTCCTTTCAGTTACCTGACAACTTCATATACCTGACACTACATTGATGGAGACACTGAACTCCCTGTCTTTCTAATCTTTCGCGAATTTTAGTACTTTCAGTACTTTGATTAATTATTTTTTTCAGAAAAGTATTTTGAGTTCAAGACCCATATGATATTACAATCCAAAATTGTGTTTCATAACAAGGGAGATAATAATTAATTCATTGTTTTTATGCTGTTTTTGATCATTTTAACATTAAGGATGCCACAATTCAAATCAAGTTTTAAAACAAAAAATATACTTTATATATTTCTAACAGAAAATCGTCAAATTTTCCAAACTGAAACTGTTTAAAATCAAAATAATGATATCATTTGCTAAATATGCAAATTTTTCTAACCACCAGAAAAGTATTGTAAAACCTCACAGTATATAAACACTTGACACTTTAATACGTAATCGGAGCGTGTGTCTGGTTGACACATCTGAACATTGATCGCTGTTATCGGCAGATCTGTCCAGTTTCGTGTCCCATTAGAAACACATTTAGATTACTTGGATTTCCCGCTGCCATTGTCGCACGGTCGAGGTCCTACAAAATTGACCTCTCTGAGGTCGCGGGTATAATTGTTTCTTCTGGCTTCTCTCGACAAATTCTTGGTCTAAAATTGGGAAGTTGGGGTAACTCAACTACTGTTTATGACGCTCTATATCGGCACTGCAGAGTTTGCAGTCTGCCATCTTTTTTAAATTAAAATAAATGGTTTATTTATTTTACTCATCCGCACACATGTGTGATATTAAACTTTCAGGAGTTGCGCCTCTTTCATCTTAGCCATAGGCTGATAGGCGTAGGAGGGTTTTTAATATGGGGGGGGGGGCAAACCGAAGCTATGTCTATGTCGTGCCGCAGGTACGACCTCGTGCCTATGCACGAGGCGGGGGAGAGTATGAGAGGGGTGCTAAAAATTTTCAAAATTAAGTCCTGTCTTGACGCATTTTCAATGTATTGTGCATCGTTTTGATAGGGTTAAAATACTGTGATATCAAGGCAAGATTATATAAAATAACCGTATGACACAAGTTCCATAATCACCCCTCTCATTGGAGATGGATATCAGATGGTGGTTCAGAATTTTAGAAAGGGGGCGTATAATGTGAGAGTCGAAGGCTCGAACCTTCTAGGGGGGTTCGGGGCATGCTCCCCCTGAAAATTTTGAAAAAGTGGCGCAAAAATCCTGCATTCTGGTGCAATCTGAGCTGAACAATATGTATTATTAGCGACATAAAGGGGGGGGGGGGGTGCGTATTCCCCCTATGCCCTCCGCTGAATCCGCCACTGAATATGGGGGTACCCCGGAAAATTTTGACGCCTTTTACAAGTATAATGATGAAATTGATAATTGATTGGTTACCAGATGGACATTTCCTGTTAAAGCTCTTGTTTTTTTTTTTTAAGCATGATACAAAATTTCACAAAATATATTGCGGGGGCCTGCCCCCCCCCCCCCCCCTCTGACATTGGGGGGGGGGGGGCGGCCTCCGCTGCCCCCCCCCCCCCCGCTTTCCTACGCCTATGTTAATTTGCCAATGATTTACAGAAGTGCCTTGTCAGTAAAAGACAAGCGTGCGTTACCTTGATAATGCAATTCTTACCAACAAACAATCTTCCGTTTGTAATCTTGTCATGTCGTGCCGGCAATCTACAGAAATGCATGTTAGCAATTTTAAAACAAAACTGACTCTTGAGAGCCAAATACCCCCCGCCCCCAAAATTTAATGTTTTCCTGTGACCTTTACCTTTTTAAATATGAACTTGGTTCAAGGTCATGAGACACCTTTGGACCACGAAGATTATTCGTGAGAAGTTTTATGACAGTTGTCAAAAGTAGTTACATACACAGGGGCCATGGCAGTTTCATAATAAAATTTAAAAAAATACCCCTAAGTAAATAAAAAAGAGTACTTTACTCTTTTTTATATACTTAGGGGTATTTTTTAAAATGTATTATGAAACTGGCCCCTGTGGTTACATATACATGTATCAGATATGTCCTTGACATATTTTTTTTAAACATACTTTTCCCTTGACCTTGATGATCTTTCCGAAATGACCTTGGTTCAAGGTCATGACACATCTTTGGACCATGAAGATTATTCATGTGAAGTTTCATGACAGTCGTGCAAAGCAGCTATGAGATATAGTCTGGACACGATTTTCAAACATATTTGTCCTTCAACCTTGGCCTTTCCAATATGACCTTGGTTCAAGGTCATGGCACATCTTTGAACTATGAAAGTTATTCATGTGAAGTTTAAATTTCATAACAGTTGTCACAAGCAGCTATGAGATATGTCCTGGACACAATTTTCAAACATACCGTTGTTCTGCGACCTTGACCTTTCCAATATGACCTTTTTCAAGGTCATGACAAACCTTTGGACCGTGAAGATTATTCATGTGAAATTTTTTGACAGGACAGACAGACAGATAGACCGACAGACATGGTGATTCCTATATATTCTCTTCAAACTAGTTTCTGGGGGACATAACAAGAGGACATTTGGCCTGATACGCTCACCTGATAAATTATGGCTTGCTGGTTTTGAGAAAACATAAATATTGTAACCTCAATGTCGTAATCTTTCCATAAAGTAATGCTTTGAGGCTAATGGAGGCTAATTATTTAATCATTCATACATCTGTGACCTTGATCTTTGAACCCATGACCTTCATCTATATATCAAAATAAACATTGTGTTAAAACCTACAATATTAATAATATACATGCTTATTCAAAGTCTTGATAGGTTTCCAGATAATTAACCATTTCAGTATTCTTTCGCATCTGTGACCTTAACCTTTGAACCCATGTCCGTCATTTAAATATCAAAATGATTGTTGTGTCTACAATATTCTCATATACATGCACATACAAAAAATTATAATTTTCCAGATAATAAATCATTTTGGTATTGTATTGCATCTGTGACCTTGACCTTTGAACCTATGACCTTCATCTATTTATCAAAATGACGGTTATGTCAATACCTACATTACAAAAAGTTTATAGTTTTCCCGTTGAAATAATTAATCATTTCAGTATTATTCGTATCTGTGACCTTGACCTTTGAACCCATGACTTTCATTTTTATATGAAATCAACCGTTGTATCAATACATACAATATTGTAATATACATGTCTATACATAACGTTTATAGTTTTCCAGATTATTAACTATTTCAGTATTCTTTCGAATTTGTGACATTGACCGTTGAACCCATGACCTTCATTTATATGTCAAAATGATCGTTGTGTTAATACTCTTTGATATATGCCATTACAAATAGTTTATAGTTTTAGAGATAATTAACCATTTTTGTATTGTTTTGTATCTGTGACCTTGCCCTTTGAACCCATTACCCTTTTTCTATGCATCCGAAAATTATTGTTACAGCAATACCAACAATATTCTAATATCAAAAACAAACATACTAATCCATGTCCGAATCACAATCCAGAAGCAAAGTAAAAACTTTGGAATTGACAAGTTAGGTTAGACACGCGAACTTCCACCCCACAAGGGAAGTGAGGCCTGATGCTCCGAAAGGGTAAGCACCTCCTGTTTGGCTAGCTACACCCGCCACGTGTGTAATCAAAATTGTGTGAAAGGAAACATGGAACTGTGGGACGTCAAATATATCATCATGTTCAGGGCAATCCTGGACACAGAGACATCAAACTTATCAACAATACTGTGATGACGGTCATTAAACTTTTGAGGGCCTTGATAAGGCTAGGCTTCCAATATCCCTGAGTCAACAATTTATTAGCAAGAAGTCTTCTTCGTTGTACAAAGTCCCTTTAGTGGGAACAAGCTGTACCATAGCGTATTAAACAATTACACCATAAGCACGAGAAGCGGGTATATTGCTGCATAGAAAAGGAAAGTTTACAATAGAAAATTGAATTCATCACGTTTGTCATAGTTTCAAATGTACCCTTTCGTGAGCCTCATAATTCAGGTATAAGTCTAAATATAAAGCAGAACTTGAGGAATCAGCAAGCTCACAATATACATGCATATACAAGTTTAGTTTTTCAGATAATAAATAAAATTAGAAAGGTAAAAAGTTAGATCTTATATATGCACAACGCGTAACAATTTTTTGGTCCGAATTTCACGAAATTAACGAATTATAGACTTAAGACCATGGAGAAGCCACTGAAATATCACAACAGAATTTTTCTCCAATTGCCGCTTTCGGAGTAGATTTATTTTAGATTTTTGCACCCTTAGGTCACCTTGACCTAGTTATGGTAGCCATGGCAACGCCACGAACAAATCGGAATTGCAGCAGCCCATATATACTTCCGACTAAGTTTCAAGGAAATCTGTCTTACTTTTAGTGAACTCGGAAGTCAAAAATAGTCAAACTTGAAATACGCAAGCCTGTACACACGCACATACATAATCTGACCGTTGGTCAGGTGACGTAAAAATGCGAACTTCCGCCAGGGGAGTGAGACCGGGTGCTCCGGAAAGGTGAGCAGAGGTCTGGTGCTCCGCAAAAAAGGTAACCACCTCCTGTCAATAAGAAACCTCTCTGCATTTTTGCCAAATATTGGTAAGCCACAAGCATGTTTTCTTAAACCATTCTATCAAGCTCTTGTATTGATAATGAGATACAGATTTTTTTTCTCGCAAGTAATCAGAGACATATAAATTAATTTTCTCTGTGTAAATATTAGACAGTAATATTTTAGAAAAAGCTAACACTTTGTATAAGGAGAAGCGTCTGGTTGACTCGGATTTCCAAAACGAAAATAGCACCAGAGGGCGTTAATCAATAACAAGACAAGTTAATCGATTTTGCACGACTTCTGCATTGTCTGCATGTATAAAATACGATGGTAAGATTATTATTTTATACTTCAAATGTTACATTATCATGATATAATATTCCTGGCTTCATGGGCATAATATTTAGTGTTATTTTGGGGGTTAAAGTGTACACAACAACCAGACATGTTTGTTTTATGGTGATCACACGCCGTCTTATCTAGCTAGCTATCACTGCCGATCCATATCGGTTACACATTTGGTTGTTATTGTAATTCTGAATGCAGTAAAATTCTTCCCATTTCTCTTCCTTCGAGAATAAATTAAGAAAATATTTGTATCAGGATGGTATGAAGCGGAATATATCGATAATTTTGTGCTACCTCGTGTAGCTACTTGTAAAACTGGTACTCGATATGGTGTGTTAATTTTCCGTTTTAAGATACATGTATTAAAGTTGGGTAACTTAAAATTACCACCACCTGACACCACTCACAAATTACCAAAAATTATACCAGTCTAAAGTAAGTTTGTTGATTCTGTTTATAATTATATATAAAGTGATAAACAATAACAATAACTTGCTATAAATAACTGAGTGACAGTGTGGATTAAGAAAGTGCAATAGAACACTGTGGCAGAAGTTTTTATTCTAATTAATCTTTCTTTGGGGAAAACCCCTAATTTAAAATGATTCGTTTTGAAATCACTTGACATCTTGCAAGAACACATTCGTTTATAATTGAAAATGGTGAAGTATTGCAGGAAATTCCATGTGAATTTGACACACAAATAGGTTTTGTAGGCCTATTTATGGAAATAGTACATGTACTACAACTACTAGTTTATAAGAATTCCAATAATGGAATTACAAGGGCTTACTTTATTTATACTTATCAAAAGCACTGCTCTTTATTGGAAATTATGCTAGATGGAAAACTCCTCTTTTTTTTTACCTGTGACAAAAGCAGGTCTAGCAGGGGTTCAAAATTCCCTGGGTCCGAGGTCCGGGGCCTATTGATTTTACCTTGGGACCATTAATATTTAAATTGTAAAAGTCCGCTGAATCTGCCATTTTTACCAGAATAATTATACTTTTTCAATATAATTACATAATTGCACATGGATCTTTCAATGTTGATATTGGACTTTCAAAACTTTATGTGGGACCTGCCAAAAATAAAGGCAAAAGGTCCTGGACCTTTCATTACAAAACATAATTTTGAACCCCTGTCTAGTAGCTGTTTGCTGTTCATTCACCCACCCATCTGTCACAGATAGAATTATATATTGTGTACAGTAATATGTGTAAGTCTGACTGTGTAACAGATGTAGTTTAAAACGTTGCATAATATTTATACCTAATCAACCTTTCCACTACCTAAACCCCATCTCACCTCTCCAACCTTTCCACACACCTAAACCCCATCTCACCTCTCCAACCTTTCCACCACCTGTATCCATTTCTACCTCTTTAACCTTTCCACACACCTGTACCCCATCTCTACCTCTTGAACCTTCTACAAACCTGTACCCAATCTCTACCTCTCCGACCTCTCCTGGACACACCTGTACCACATCTCTACCTCTACAACATTTCCACACACCTATACACCATCTTTTCCTCTCCAAACGTTCCACACACCTGTACCCCATTTCCAACTCTCCAATCTTTCCACACACCTGCATCCCATCTCTACGTCTCCAACCTTTCCAAAGAACTGTACCCCATCTCTACCTCTTCAACCTTTCCTGAACACACCTATACACCATCTTTTCCTCTCCAACCTTTCCACACACCTGTACCACATCGCTACCTGTCCAACCTTTCCACACACCTGTACCCCATCTATACATCTCCAACCTTTCCACAAACCTATTCCCCATCTCTACGTCTCCAACCTTTCCACACACCTGTACCCTATCTCCACCTCTCCAAACTTTCCACACACCTGTACCCCATTTCCACCTCTCCAAACTTTCCACACACCTGTACCCCATTTCCACCTCTCCAACCTTTCCACACAACTGTACCCCATTTCTACCTTGTACCTTTCTATACACCTGTACCCCATCTCTACCTCTCCAACTTTTCAACACACCTGTACCCCATCTCTACATATCCAACCTTTCCACACACCTTTACCACATCACTACCTGTCTAACCTTTCCACACACCTGTACCTCATCTATACATCTCCAACCTTTCCACACACCTGTTCCCCATCTTTACCTCTCCAACATTTCCACACACCTGTACCCCATTTCTACCTCTTTAACCTTTCCACACACCTGTACCCCATCTCTACCTCTTTAACCTTTCCACACACCTGTACCCAATCTCCACCTCTCCAAACTTTCCGCACACCTGTACCCCATCTCCACCTCTCCAAACTTTCCACACACCTGTACCCCATCTCCACCTCTCCAAACTTTCCACACACCTGTACCCCATTTTCACCTCTCCAACCTTTCCACACAACTGTACCCAATCTCCACCTCTCCAAACTTTCCACACACCTGTACCCCATCTCCACCTCTCCAAACTTTCCACACAACTGTACCCCTTTTCTACCTCCAACCTTTCCACACACCTATACCACATCTCTACCTTTCCAACCTTTCCACACACCTGTACCCCATCTATCCAGCCTTTCCACACACCTGTACCCCAATTTCTACATCTCCAACCGTTCCACACACCTGTACACCAACTCTACATCTCCAACCTTTCCACACACCTGTACCCCATATCTACCTCTCCAACCTTTCCACACACCTGTACCCCCATACCTACCTCTCCAACCTTTCCATACATTTGTACCACATCTCTACCTTTTAAACCTTTCCATACACTTGTACCCTTTCTCTATCTCTCCAACTTTCAACCACTGTGGTAGCTCAGCTGGTAAAGTGCTCACTCTGAGGTAGAAGGTAATTGGTTTTGAATCCCAACTAGGTCTCACCTAAGACTTGAAAGTGGGTAGTGACTATTCTTTTGTCAAGCAATCTGCATTAAGAAATGAAAGTCACTGTATCCCATCTCTACCTCTCCAACCTTTCTACACAACTGTACCCCACCCCTACCTCTCAAACCTTTCCATACACTTGTACCCCCCATCTCTTTCTCTCCAACCTTTCCACACACCTGTACCCCTTCCGTACCTTTCCAACTTTTCCACACACCTGTACCTCATCATTACCTCGCCAACCTTTCCATAGACCTGTACCCTTTCTCTATCTCTCCAACCTTTCAACCACTGCCATAGCTTAGTTGGTAGAGTGCTCTCTTTGAAGTGGAAGGTAATTGGTTTCGGATCCGACCAGGTCTGACCCAAGACTTGAAAGTTGGTAGTGACTATTCCGCATTAAGTCACTGTACCCCATCTCTACCTCTCTAACCTTTCCACACAACGACCCCATCCCTACCTCTGAAACCTTTCCTTACACTTGTACCCCATCTCTTCCTCTCCAACCTTTCCACACACCTGTACCACTTCCCTACCTCTCCAACCTTTCTACACAGCTGTACCCCATCCATACCTCGTCAACCTTTTCATAGACCTGTACCCTATCTCTGTCTGTCCAACCTTTTTACCACTGCGGTAGTTCAAGTGGTAGAGTCCTCACTCAGAAGTAAAAGGCAATTGGTTTCAAATCCTGACCAGGTCTGACTCAAGACTTGAAAGTGGGTAGTGACTGTTCTTTCACCAACCAATCGGCATAAGAAATGAAAGTCACTGTTCTTTAGGATGGTGTTCTTTAGGATGGTCTTACACTAGTATCACCACCTGTAATAGTACAGCTGTTGTATGTATAACAATTTCTGATACACCAGTTGTCAAAGTTATTCAAATGTTGTGTTTTTCAGTCTGGCCTAGAATTGGGTTATGTTTGCAACAAGCAAAAAGTACATTAAATGAATGATCAACAAGCAACCTTTTGAAGAAATCAGTGCGATTTTGAAATTTAAATCTTCACAGTATATAATAGTATATTTACATAGCTTACTGGTGTCCTAATTTTAAGTAGCATAAATCTAAATGACCTAGATAAACCTAGGTATGTATGATACACATATTATGGTTGATGTCGTATCAGGTGTGAATGACTTTATACCTACCTGTAGTAGTAACCTACCTGTCCCTCTATGTTTACCAACAGAAGTAATTAATACATCGTTACAACCATTATAAAAAAATTATTTCACCTGAGCCATCATAATGATATTGATAATTTACACATAGACTGTTATATGGTTTGCTAACTGAGCATTGTATTCAACAAATTGATTATTTCCACAGGCACGTGTAGACAAACAAATCATTCTGATGTGCATAAAAGTCATGTTTAGTACATTTTCAGCTCTTTGACTTTTCTGTTATTTAACAAAATTGTAACATTTGTTAAAGCTACACTTGTTGAAGTTCTGGATCATATTATAGTCATGTAACAGGACTAGTGATGTTGTAGTACTCTATATAGTAGATATCATAGAGTGGTTTACTGCCAGACTTTCTGGTCCGCAACTTTAAGCCTTGTGGTAAAACACTTGCTTTTTACCTGGGAGGGCTAGGTTCAATCCTCAGCCCCAGGCACCCAGTGAGGAAGTGGTGTTTCCTTATTCCTGTTACAGACATATGACTTGTACATGGAGTGAAATTCTGTATAATAATAGATTCTGTAGCTCTGTCTTGGTCGATTTCTGGTTACTTGATTTAAAACCTTATAGAAAGACGTCACATAACAATTCATCCTTTGACATTACTGGCAGTAATGTTTGTTCTCTTATATCAAAAGTTTTATATTCAGGTACAAAATCAAAGCTTTTAAGACTAGCTTTACAGACAACACCTGCCACTCCCACCCCACCTAATTACCCCCCACCTCACCCATAATCAATACAAGATATTTACATATCATTGGTTTTGTCTGAAACAAGTGCTTTGATATACATTTGAGCCAAGTTTGATCAAAATCCATCCATAATGTTAAGTTAAAGTTAAGGTGTCCACATCGTATATAAGGATGGGCAGACAGATAGATAGGGATTTTGCCTTTGGTTATGATAAAAACAAAATGTTTCAAAAGGCATGCTATAATGGATTGAAAAGAAATATTGTAGCACAATCTCATTTGTATTATTATATTGTTTCAATGTATAACTTTCTACATCTTCAACCTTTTAAAAGCTATTTATGTCTTGATATAAGTGACTATCACTCATTAATCCTCTATTGTTTCAATTTATAACTTTAACTTGCAACTTTAATCTTTAGTATCTGTTTATGTTTCGATGTAAGTGAAATAATCTTGACTGGGATGTAATGTATACTCAATCATTTATAAATTCCCCATACAGGGCACCTGTCAATAAAACCTGTTTATCAATTATCATAGATTATTATTCATTGATAAGAAAACAAACATTTACATTGTCTTATGTTGGTAAAAGACATATTCCCTTAGTTGGCCTTAACATGTTAATATATAAGGTCTGTACAAAAGTCATCTAGCCCCTCCCACGCTTCAAAAGAGACAGTCTCTTATAAAGATACTGCATTTATATGTCTTTAAAACATTTAGTAATTTGGCTTCTCATTTTAAAGATGTTTGCTTACATAGACGATGGCCGGGGAGGGTAGAAGCTGCTGTTCAGGATATGGTGCCATATCCATTGTTGACTAGTCTGTAGTGGAATTTATCACATACATGTGAAGTTGTACTAAATCAAAGATCAACCTAAGCACATCTTTATTGATTTCATGAAGCCTGAAGCCCTTGGGAACTTAGACAGTGTATTAACTATAAGACACTAGTCTACTACCAGCCAGTCAGTCAGCTTCTTGGATATTGTTTTAAAGTCCTGGCTAATTACTGGTATTAATATATAAAAAAATTCAACAATATGCAGTATATGATAGTAAAAGAAAGCAGAAATTGATTATAATCTATTAGCTTTATAAAAATAAGCAATAGATTTATGCACAATGTACCAAAGGATACATGTAAATTAACAACCGTTTGCACTTTTTACAAAATTAAATCTGAACTACTGTAGCAATCCCACTTTTCCACTTTTAAAATAAAAACACAGAAGGGAGACACCTTCACTTGGCGGGAGTGTGGACATCACACAAGTGTTTAAATAAAGTAGCTGTTTGGAGCTCAAGTACTAGTAAACTCAGACTGCATGGCATGATGACATGGGAGCATGGTGACTGATGTTTGATAAGACACATAGCTATGTTTCCATTCCTGGTAGCCAAAATCGCCATTGGCTACTTATTTCTGAGAAATTCTTTCAAAAAGTAACCTATTTTAGCAAAATCATGGAAAAATACTTTAAAAAGGACTATATTTTCACAAATTTTAGAAATTTGGCTACTAATGATTTCAAATTTGTGGAAACCTAGACATAGGATGTTTTTTTTACAAATATCAAGCCCCTTTGGATAGGAGTATTATATTTTGCCAGAGTTATGATCTGGTTCTGTTCCATACTAGGTTAAACATCACCAAATGTTGCTGTTAATAATGGCATTTTGAAAATTAAATCAAGATAAACAATTTATGACAACAGATATAAATTTAATCTGTTTTATTGACCTTGATGATAGCTTGTCGTATTGTAGGAAGAATAGTGTGTCAAGTTGACCTGGCAGTTTGACCTTTTAATGTCAGGTTAATACTCAGTGATATATTGTGTGATTTAGGTAAGACAGCATGTTTCAACACCCTGTTATCAGTATTACTATCATCTGTCTGTATATATCAACTTTATATAGCCCCTAAATTACACAATTGGTATGTATGTTTGAATATTCAAATTAAAGGTCAAATGGCCAGGTCAAACTTGACACATTATAAACTGTAACACCTGTCTGGAATAAACACATATGGTCCATTGTCTAGATAGACACATGAGGTAAATGAAGAGTGGCATTGGTCATCTACAACTTTATCCTCTTTTTAAGAATTGATAAATAGATTATTTTATATTTAAATCTTTGACGGTCATTAGTGCAGGAAGGAGAAGAAATGCAGGGTAGGACCAGGGATTGAACCCAGGACCTGTTGCACTATAGGCAAGTCTTCCACCAACTGAGCTACCCAGACTGCTATACTAGATAGTGAAAAAAGTTCTGATAAGAAATGATAAATGGAATATTTTATAATTTGATCTTTGCCGCTCATTAGTGCAGGCAGGAGAAAAAATGCAGGGATGGACCAGGGATTGAACCCGGGACTTCTTGCACTATAGGCGAGTGCTTTACCAACTGAGTTACATGTATCCAAACTGTTACACTAGATTGTGAAAACGTTCTGATATTGGATGTTGTCGATATGTATAATTAGTTTTAATATTGTTTATGAACACCAGGTACTCAGAAAAGAAGAATAAAAAACTTGATATTAATAGGTAGTGTTACTGATGTAATTCTGGGTTTATATGACACCTGTGGATTTGTACCACATTTAATTGAACTTTAAATGCACTATAATACCTTCCTGTCAATTTTCTTGCCCCTATGGCTGACCCTGTATATTTATAAAGATTCTCAATAATTCACTATTTATTTATTTGTTTATTATATTAGCCAGTCTTAATTGTAATTTTAATTTATTCATATTTTTCTGTTGCTGTTGTTTTATGTTGTACAGTACTATAGAGTGAGTGAGTAATGGTGTTTAACATCCTAGTCATGAATATTTCACTTATATCGAGACGTCACCAGCTATATGCTAAGGTGCAGAAATTTTGCCTGTGCTTTGTGCTGATGGCATTATACACTGATGTGTCATACCACAATTGACTGTGGATTGTAACTGGGCAAAAATTGTTAAATGACTGTGTGACATTTGTGTCCAAAATGCTGAATACTTGGCAGAAGAAAAATGACTACTGGTATCTATTTTCAAGTCTTTGTTGGACCCACTTGGAGTTAGAACTCCAACCCCCCACATACAGGGTAAACACTCTTATCAACTGAGTTACTGAGTGGTTGTGGGTTGGGAGATGAACCTTCTTTCTTTATGTTTCTCAGACCTGTACAATTGTTTTCATTCATTTATATGAGTTTATGTATACCCCATATACTGTTACTGCAGTTTTATGTACATTTTAAAGAATTGTATAGGTTACATATTTGAAATATTTGTTATTTAAAAACTAAAAATTTAAATTTGTAACCAAAAAATCAATTCAGTGAAATTATACTCAATCAATGATATAAATTTGGGCTTTAAGTAATTAAATATTTATGCATCCTATTTTTGTTGATGTTTACATAATAGTAGATATTGTATATAGGTATTATATATATACATATATATTGATCCTAGTGAATTTTTTAACTTATTTAATGATGTGTATTGACATGCAGTGACAGATGTATAGTAGACACAAGGTTGTACACAACCGGTAGTTATATATATATATATATATATATATATATATATGCTGATCTCTCCTCGTGTAATTCCTGCACTTTTAAAATCAATATACCATGTACCCTAGGTTAAACTTGTTTATGAACGGGAGATAATGTTACAAATGACTTTATTTTTATACACCTCACAAGAAAAAATAAAAATAAAACTCCAGATTTATACATGTATATATTGTTACCAAAATTTGAATGAAAAACATAGCCTTTTTGGTATGATGAGATCTAGAAGTTTACTAGCCTTCTTGATCAATAAAGCAAAAGAAAAATGTGAGAGCTAAAATTAGAACATGGTTTTGTCTGAACTTATGGGTCAACATGGAGTGAATCGTCAGTGTCTAGTCTTACTGTTTGTGTTTACATGTAGTACAGGAGTCAAGCTTTCAGGATATTTTAATGTTTTAAACATGGATTATGATGGTTTTACACTTAATAACAGGTACTTGTTGTTAGATTTAATTTATATTTTGTTTATAAGATATAGATTTATCAGAAATGCATGTTGTAGATAAGTATATATATTTATATACACACACAGTGCATCAAGTTTATGCAAATTAGGTTGGCTGTAAAAACATGTTGTTAATGTTATGATATGGAAATGTTTGTTAACCTCTGTGTGTTATATAAATGGGGAAGATTTTTTACTTCATGTAAAATGCATGACTGACAGTTCCTGAATGTAAAGTCAAGACAAAAAGAATTTATATCAACATCAACTGGCATTTAACATCATGCTGCAGGCATTTTATTTACACTTCTTATTTGTAAACAGGGTTTAATGGGTCTTTGTATACACCACCAAGACAACTTGTTCTAGAGATAATTTTATATTTGCACATATTGAAGAGAAAGAAGACATTGTGTGTATGTGTACTGTATAATATGATAGTTGCTGGTAATTTTCTCCTGGTGAGATCATTGAACATGGTAATGATTTTAAGGAACTGTGTGTGTCTGTGTAGATTGAGATAGGAGAACTAAGCATATGGTGCATTCTCATTAACTATGCTACCACTACACTACAACTTACTGTATATAGTACAGCTCTCATGATGATGAGGACCATGATAAAACATGTGTTATTTATTATCATTTTACTGCTGCCTTTTGTTTACAAAAATTTTAGCAGTGGTGTATTTTTAGATACCATAAATTTTTTACATGGGGAAATCCCCTAACCATTTTATCTATCAATGAATCTTTAACTCTTTCACCACCACAGACCGCTATACCGGTCTGGTCCCGAAACATGTATAAATTTGTTTAAAATGTATGTATCTAATGGAGATCTTGGTGGCGCAATCGGTTAGGTAGTTTGCCGGGAAGCTACATAACCGATTGATTCAGAGGGTTGGGGGCCTAGTTACTTCGTGGTGAAAGGGTTAATAACAATTTTTTTCATTTATTTACATATTGCAAAATACAGTTTAACAATTGTTATGTAAGAAAGAAAATGTGTGTGTGTGTGTGTGTGTGTGTGTGTGATGTTTTCAAATGATAAACATTACATATTACAGTTGTGTGGTTGTTTGCATTCAGTATATTCTATGTCTAATCTTAATATTTATAAATAGACATGCTGGATAATATGAAAACTACCAGTACATGTTGGCAGCTACCTCCTGGATAAGGTACAATTTTGTGTGAAATATAAGAATGACCCCTTGTGGTGTTTGGTCATTGTGTGCTGGCAGATGTTTATAACACATTCATGTTACATCATTGATCAATACTAGGTTAAATAATTCCTAAACATTTGACATATTTATAGAAATAGACTTTAAACATTGATTTTCATACAGACACAGCCCCTTGATCTCCTGGATACAGACACAGAGTCTCCTTTTCTCTTGGACACACAGTTCCCTTGATCTCCTGGATACAGACACAGAGTCTCCTTTTCTTGTGGACACAGTTCCCTTGATCTCCTGGATACAGACACAGAGTCTCCTTTTCTCGTGGACACACATTTCCCTGTTCTCCCGGATACAGACACAGAGTCCCCTTTTCTCCTGGACACACATTTCCCTGTTCTCCCGGATACAGACACAGAGTCCCCTTTTCTCCTGGACACACATTTCCCTGTTCTCCTGGATACAGACACAGAGTTTCCTTTTCTCTTGGACAAACAGATCCCTAGTTTCCTTCATAGATACACATACAAATCCCTGTTCTACATTCACTACATTATATTCTGTACTTTTAAATTATTTTTCTATACTTTCATAAATTGATCCCTCACAGACATAATATACTATATTTCTTCCCTACATAAAACATTTACTGGGTATACTTGGTACAAAACATTCAATCATGTAACGATGTTTTGTCATAATGACAGGTATACATATATGATCAAATAGGTATACATGTACAGACATCAGAATATTAAAAGTGTCTTCAGCCTGTCTTGTCAGTTCCTGAACATATCCCTTTATGTGAACCATTTGGTCTGGGCCTCAGTGGCAGAGTCACCTGGTTTGAAATACTATTTGGGTAGATCCTAGTCCAGTCAGTTTCCTTATCTGACAATCAATGTTTATCCCTGGGATACTCCAGTTTCCTCTACCATCCCAGAACTGTTTGCCTTTATATAGGTTAAAAATTCTTGAATGGAGTGATGTGGAGTAATTTTATGCAGTTATGATTCTTTTACTTATATTGAGGCAGTCAGTTCTGTGATGGTGGAGGAACTAGTGTCCCGAGATTACCATTAATCTTCGGCAATCTAACTGACAAACCTCTTCATACTAGGAGGATCTGCCCAGGCAGAAATTGAACATATGGTAGGTGGTTAGAGGCGCTGTGATCAGTAGATGTATGCTGTGGACCACACGGCTACTGAGTGTAAAACATGATTATTCCATTCTAGTTAGTCACTTCTGTATCATTTGACTGTGGACTGGTGTTTTCTTCTGGAAGTCTGGTGTTAACTAGAGTTAGACAGTGGTGATTGTATATACATGTACATACATGTGCAGTACATCCATACTTAAACACCACCTCTATATAAGGGCCACCTGCCTTTAAAGGTCAGTAAAATTGTATCCCAATTGTACTTTATTCATAATTTATGTTTTGAACCTGTATATAAAAGCCACTTTTACTGGTTCCCTTGGGTAGCCTTTATAGACAGGTTTGACTGTACTTGTATTGATCAGTTAACTAGAAATTCTGATTTATGTGGAATGAAATAGTTGGTAATGTTTGGGATGTAAATTTGGCAAATGTAGAAGACTGGAATTGAAGAAAATTGTAATTGTATTACTGGTATAGTTTTCAGCAACTACTGACTAATTATGCCAAGTATTTTAGTGTTTGGATTGAAAGCCACTTTATTTACTGAAATTAATATTCTAAAACCACTGTATTGGAATTATCTGTATAAGTTTCATGCAATTTTTGTATAGCATAGTCGCTACATTGTTAAAACTTACGCCATTACCTGTTCGTTACATTTGAATAAAAGAAAGATTTATTGAAATAAAACCAATGATGTTATGTCAGATTGGTGTTTAGAGAGAGACCTGCAGAGTGAGACAGTAGACTGATCATCAATGTAAAATTACCAGAAATCATTAGAATGATATTTACACTTTATTTTATGGCTTTTATAGAAAACACATGGGATTTCATGCTATGGTGATGCAGGTATTGATAGATGTCTTGGTTTTTGGTTTGTTTGTTTTTTTTAAATCAATAAACACATTTTAGTGTCATTGTTAATTAATGATGCTCAGGATATTTATAGTAAATTGTACTCTTAACAAGATGTGATAATCAGTTTGTTTTCACATGTGTAACCAGCTAGTGTCTTTTGACATGCATGTTGATTTTTACTTCTGTAAGGTTATGAAATATGCAGGATGTTTATATTTACAGATGTTAAACATTCAATAGTATATGTTTGAGGTAGTTATCATGAACAATTAAATGATCGATTAAGAATTAAAAAAAAGTTCTTTATATAGAGGGTCATGTTATAGAAAACATTCACTGGGAATACTATAGACAGGTGGTCTTTAGATACAGATGGATTCTGTAGTATGTCTTCGTAAGTGGGAGGTCGTGGGTTTGAACCTCAACCAGGTCTGATCCAAGACTTGAAAGTGGGTAGTGACTGTTCTTTCGCCAAGCACTCAGCATTACGAAATGAAAGTCACAGTTTTTTTCGATGGGAACTTAAAATAAAGGAGGTCCTGTGTCACAGTAGGCTTGGCACAATAAAGAACCCTGCTGTATAATGCCATAAGCGCAATGCGCAGTTGAAATTTCTGCATCTTTGGCTATAGCTGGCGATGTCTTGATATAAGTGATATATTCTTGCCTGGGACGTTAAACACCATAACTTAAAACTGCAGCAGGTTCTAAAATACTTATTACTCTTGGTATGTTCATAGCATGTAAATATTTTTGTTTATATGGAAACTCTAATGAGCTTTTGGTACAAAGATACATCAACATGTCATTGTGTCAGTTGGTGGCACCTGTTAAAAGGAGTGTTACAGACATTTTGTACTATAGGATGTTACAACTTCCATTGAATACTCGACACCTTACAATATTAAATTATCTGTTATCCGTGTATACAGTTACATTGTAATGGGTTGCTCGTTGGTAGCAAAAAGAAGGAGCATTAATTGAAATGATCCTTTTAAATTTTCCAGGTCTTTAGAAGATGGACAGTACCTGAGTGTATTTTCTTAATGACAACATGCTTTTTCCTGGATGTGGATGTGGTGTGTGAAATTATTCTATAAATTTGACTTGACAGGGTTTTACAGAAATTGACCACATATATTAATATGTAGAAGGGTTATCCTATCTCTGCTGGTTGACTTATTATCTGTTTTATTAAAATTAAAGTAATATTCAGTCATATTGACCAAGGGGTTAGCAATAATGACACTTGTGTATGTGCTAGACTTTACACCATGCTTTTCAATTAAACTCCTAATAAGGTACCAGTTATGTACAGAAACAAAATCAAATCTTCAGACGACACAAGACAGCATCATGTTAATTTCTTACACATCTCCTTGTGGTTCTACCCACGTAACATTGGTTGCATGAAATTTAGCATCTGAATTGTGTTGAAAAAACTGCAGACACACAGTGACACTATTTAATGAGTGATTGTCTTTAAGTTACAAAAAACGGTTAATGTCAAATTTTGTTCTAAGTATATACATATATATAAGATTATTAATATCGTTTTAAATGAATATGTCATGATGAATTTAGTGCTGGTGTTGTTATTTACTTTATGCATCAGTTAGTATTCGAAATGATATTTATAGGTAAACAACATTGACCTGTCAGTTTGACCTTTCATTAAGAATATTCATATACAATGATTCACCCAAACACAAAGGTAGTGTTGGATTCGCAGTTGATACATAAGCAATAAGCATTTCTTAATATACAGATGAAATAAACACCAGTGTTCTCTATACATAAATGTACTGGTTGATAATATTTATTTAGATAAAAGGTCAACCAGACAGGTCAGTGTTGTTTGGTGTTACCTGTACTCATTAAGTCATATACAATGTAAGACCAAGTAACAAGTGAAAAACAGGTGTATAGTTTTTGTTACATTGACATCTACCATCTGTTATACCTGTGGTATGTGTACCATACCATCCAACACATCTAAATGGTATTTCTTTGTATCAAGTTAGATTTTGTATAAAGCTCACTTATTGTTGATGATATTAGTGATGCTTTTGTTCCATGCCTGTTGTACATAAGACCATGCTCTTTATTTCCAAACTCTCGGACCTTGCTTTAAAATAGATATTTCTGGTAAGATGTTCCATTCTGACATCCCAGGTCATAAAAGCATAAAATAGATCAAATAGATCATATTCAGGATTATACATGTTGATGATGATGTTAATCTGATTGTGTGTTCAAAGCATGTTTTCATATGATAAAATATTTCACCAAATAATTGCCACTAAAATTGTAATTGATATCACTGTTTTTTCTTTGAGATGAGATTGTCATGAACACACCTTTTACACACAGGCATACCGTAAATCAAAGAAGGAGAGAGACTAGAGAGATTTTACAATGATACTGGCACTTTGCTGTAAATAAAACCAGTATCTGGAACAAAGATTTAAGATGAGCGCCCATATATGCCTTTATGGGCAGGTGGCTTTTATATACAGATTCAAATAATATAAGCAAAGAACAATTTGGATACAATTCTACTGGCCTTTATTAGCAGGTGGTCTTTAAGGCAGGTTGGACTGTATTCACATGGCATGATCAATGTCAGAAATTCTAAATTTTGGTCTTTTTTTCAAAATTACAGTGTTTTCGAGAAGAACATTTATAAGAATTTGCAAAATACTACAAATTATATTGAAAAGTTACAGGTCTGAGATCCAAGACCGGCAGACTAGCCTAAATTTTTATCTCTGAGTATGACCCATTCTTATAAATTTTAGACTGAGTCACATAGTGATAGAGATGTAAAGGTGAAAGCATAGATCACAGATTTCTGTATTATTACTGAATCTTTAACTTCATGTTCCTTTATTTTTTCTATTGTAGAAAAGCAAAGTAATGTTTGAGTAACATTTTACTCTTTAAGTTACCAGACAGTATGTTTTCTGTGAGGATAGTCACCACTGACCATTACCAGGCCGATCCTATACCAGGACTTGATGTCCAGTACTCAGATTTTAGGGGCTCAGATGTTAAAAAGGTTCCTGTTGTCAGAGTGTATGGATCTACATCAGGTGGTATGTATTCTGAGTATGATTTTTATCCCTGTCTTTCAAAGAAGGGGATATTAAATTTACATTTTTATCCATTTGTCAAAATTTTTTGTCTGTGTTAATTCTCCAAATCTGTGTAGCATTATTTCAGGAAACTGCAAAGCATCAAAATTGACAGGAGATGTGCATATCATTAACCTTACTTGGTTTGCTTATTTTCCTGGGAGTTATTGCCCATTAAACATAGGTGCAAATCACAAAAAAAGAACTTGCTGGTGGTGGATGCTTATTCACTGAATTTGCTTGTTTATTATGGCATAATGCATTGAAGACATTATATAGATAAAAATCAAAGCTTAAGGAGTATCAATCATTCTTTAATATGCACCAATTGTGATGTAGAATTTGAAAATTGGAGGGGGGATTTTAAACTTTCACTCATGGTGGTATCTGCTCTTAGCAACATATTTGTAACTACACCATAGATCATCATGGAAGTTCTTTGTTATAGGTTATTTCTGTTTGGTGTCGAGTCTGTTTTGATTTGGTAAAATGTCCTCAAAATCCTGTTTACAGTAATTTAAAAAAATTCTATCTGATTGTATTGACTAAGCAAAACTGCAATACCTAGATTATATATGCCCTGTGTCTTGTATTGTGTTTCCGTAGAATAATAATGATTCTTAGACTCTTATAAAGAGTCAGCTTGTCCCTCTAGTCCAGACAAAGCAACATTAGCTGTGCATATCATCATCACCATTGCCATCAGATAAAGTTCTATGTACTGATATAACATTCTTATCTTAGACTATAATGATTTAGTGTTAAGGCTAAAATGAAAATTCAGAATGATCTATATTCTTTCTTCTTTATATTGATTTTATTCAGAAATATATATATAAAGACCAAAACATCACAGTTACCACAAGTAAATAGTGGTGAAAAAAGTAACTATATATCCGTCTTTTAAAAATGTTCCAAAAATTCTTTAACTTAAACAAATTTACCGGGTTTTTTCTGTTTTTATTGATAATAAGTACAAAACAACTTCATAATTTATTTTAATTTTAGTTTTTTGACGGACAAAATTTTTTTGGTTACAGATTATTGATGGATTAGATGTGTAGTTGAGCTACATTCTGTTCTACTTATGATTACCGGGTACCTTGTGTTTATTCTGTGGGGAGCTAAGTAGTACATTAGTACTTTACGGGTTGATATGAAAAAAATATGGCATTTACCTACTTTTAATGTTTTTGATATTTAAATTTTTAACATCAAATCAATTTTTATTAAATATGAAAGTTGTTAATGATTCCTGTGGTTTATATATACATATAGATAATCAATATTAACCTATATTTACCAATTAAATATTAACCTACTTAAAGTACATACAGGCTTACTATATAGGTAACAACATTGACCTGTCCACTTGACCTTTGATTTAAATATTCATTATGGACCAGTATTTAAGTAATAGGGATCATGTATGTATATTTCGTCTATATGATGTGATCACTAATCATGGGCAATGTGTAAATGTATTAAACTGCGAATCCTAACACTATCTATGTATTGGGTGGACTTGCCTATATGAATATTCTTAATGGTAGGTCAAACAGACAGGTCATTGTTGTTTGCCTATATACCGGCATACACTGTAAGTCTGTAACAGTGTCATAGGGTTTGATTTAAGGATGTGTCTGTAATCTTTATAGAAAATGTCATTGATCTCCAATATTTCAAATTCACTAATTACCATTAGGTCATATATGCCAAATGGCAAGCTGCTTACTTGAAAGGTCATAAAATATTAATGTGTTTCATCAGTTATGTCTACAGAGGTGTATGTTGTCCTTTGTATCTAAAGATTATTTAGCCATTTTAAATTAGAAACTAGGGGCCTCGATGGCTGAGTGGTTCAAAACATGCTTACATATCACAGTGCCTATGTTCAAATCCCACTCATGACAGATCTTAGTGTGAGGAAGTTTGTCAGTTTGCTTGCATGCGAAGTTTGATTGTTTTCTCTGGACACTCCAGTTTCCTCCACTACCCTGGACTGACTGCCTAAATAGAATTGAAAGAACATTGGCCATTACTATATTCCACCCCTAAATAGCAACTGAATTTTACAGAGCATTTTCTTCCAACTCCAAATGCAATGAAAGTGTTCGTTTTCTTGATTTTGATGATCTGTTTGCCTGTAATAAGTTGTCAAGTTTAATTTTCAAACTGTTATTTGTACATATTTTCAGGTCAGAAGACATGTATGCACATACATGGTGTATTTCCGTACTTGTATGTTCCGTATGATGGTACACAGCCCTGGGATAGATATATGAGGCAGTTTGCAGCATCAGTAGACAAGGCCATTAATGTAGCACAAAATAAGGCCAACTCTAACTTCCAACATGTGTATAAAATAACTCTAGTTTCTGGAAAGTAAGTATAAGACATTGTAAAGTTAATAATTAACAACTTGTATGGCAAATATAATTTTCATCCAAATGTGTTGTCTGCTCTATAACTTCCACATCTATGAATGGATTTTAATCAAACTTAGAACAAATGTAGACCAACATAAGGCAAATACAGGCAAATAAGTCAAAGGTCAAGGTCACAAGATTAAATATTATATTTGGCTTTAAAAAAGTATTTATACCATAACTTCAACTTCCATTGATAGATTTGGATCAAATTTTGCATAAATGTACACAAACACGAGACGATTTGGTCACCAAATTTATGTTTGTTAAGTGAAAGGTCAAGGTCATGAGGTCAAATCTTATATTTGGTGTAAAAATTAATGTCCACTCCATAACTTACACATCTTTGGATGTAATTTGATCAAACTTGCAGCAAATTTTTAAAAGCATGAGACATTGTGTTCCATATCAAATTTAGCTGAGAAATTACCATCTTTGCTATGTTGGGGATGGCGTGTTTATTTGTTTCTCAATAGACTGCTTTTGTTTAATTGTTTTTATCATTCATTGGGATATTATTGGAGTATAACATGTCAGATGAAGGATCACAATTTGTGTATAACTACATGTAATTGACTAAGCTACACAGTTCTATAAAATTTATAATAACAAACTTGAAAAACTTTCATTTTGCAAATTTTACTCCCAATAATAAAAAACTAGAATTGTTTTCCAATATGAGATAAAACCTAAATCCGATGGTATGATCTTGTCCGAGACATCAATGTCTGGCCAATCACAGGTACGAGAATAATAATAAGTCACTTCATAATAATAATTCATGAATACATGTACACTTACTTCCAGAAAGGTTGGACTATTAACATACCATATCAGTGGGTGTCTACCGATATCCAGACAAAAAATTTTGGAATCACCCACTACCACTGCTTCTCAGGCGCAGGAGATTAAAATCTTAATTTGAAAAATTATATTGACACCCCCTCCTTTTCAATGTCTTCCTTATTATG
Source organism: Anadara kagoshimensis (assembly GCA_021292105.1). Lineage (NCBI taxonomy): Eukaryota > Metazoa > Mollusca > Bivalvia > Arcoida > Arcidae > Anadara > Anadara kagoshimensis. Next base: position 72,335,842 of record CM037865.1, on the reverse strand, counting down.
AATTTATTACTCTTGATTTCCAAGATCCCCGGGCGATGACTGTTTGTGTATTGACACTAAATAATCTATCCACCTGTGATTGATCATTAATGGTTATATAAACAGCACAGGTACTGGATTAACACCTGTGTATATCGGGTATACATAGGTAAAACAGTACTGCATACAGGAAGTAACATAAATTGTATACTCTATTTCGATTTTTAAATAGAACTTTATTAATATAACAGACTTATTTAGAATGTTCCTTTTTCATGAAATTATCCATAAATAAAAGCATTATCTGATTACATGATGTTAAATAGTGAAAATCGTTGTTGGAACATGCTGTTTACAAAAGGGAGATAACTCAAAAAGGAATAATCTAGCATTCAATTCTCACTATTTGAACATGTGATTTTTCAGTATATTAATTACAGTATTGAGAGGAGTATTGAAAGACTGGCATTATTCTAGAATATGTTGTATTTATTCATTCATCATTATGACATTAAACAACATAATTTTATTTATTTTCAAACAAATTTATTAAAAAAAAATCTTTATTAAAAAATGTCCTGCTCAACTATGACATGAAAAATATCAGAATCTTATTATCAAGTATTTATGCACTTTTAACAATATACAGAATGAAATAAAATGAAAAAAGTTTCAGTAAACATGCAGTCAGTGGATATAGTTTTCAATCTCATGACAATTTTGTAAATATTGTTCAAAACTCTGAAACATTGTGCAATGGGTCTCTGTTCAGATTATTGAAAATTGATGAAGATTAAACAATTGAATACAGGGGTATAGACTGTGTTTAGTTGGATTTTACACTGAAAAATGTCGTTACACAAAATTTCCCCAAGCAGCACTACAAAGGGGGGCAATCTCCCTATTTGGAGTCTTCATGGATTGCAGGTATGTATTAATGATGCATTATAGTTTACATACGAACCAATTAAAAATACTACCATACTAAATACTGCTACACCAGTGACCACCATGTAAATTTCCATAATTCTTATTTGAATTAATGAATGAACTTCATATCTGGTATGACCAAATGTCTATATTTTTTTACATTTCTATTCTATATAATCATTGGTTTTATTGGCGTTAGGCCTTTTCAGTGATTTCTGTTTTTGTTTTGTTTTTCAGACCTATGTATGGTTATCATCCTAAAGAACAACAGTTTCTGAAAATATATTTTTATAATCCAAACATAATACGCAAGTAAGTGTTAGAATAAAATCAGTCTTTGAGCATCAAGAATTACCTGTATACAAAATAATAAAATGTCTGCTTAATCAAAGTTATAAAGGATTATTTAGGAAGATATATGTTGTAAAATTAATATTAGAATTAATTATTATTGTTGAAAATAGGACATTTTTCAAAGTTAGGTTAATTGCAAGTTAGCTTTTTACATTGCTGTCAACATTCAATTGGTGTGTGGCAAGCTTATTTCAGAAATGTTTTATTATGTAGATGCACTATATAACATTACATATGATGTTTGACTAAGGTTTATTTCAGCATGTTTTACATGTATACTTTTGAAATTTACATTTCAGTGACTTCTACTTTACCTTGACTTTATTATATGATAATTAATATAAACAATAGTTTTGGTACAGCCCATACATTTAATATGCTAAAAAAAACTTAATTGTTTATGTGTGACATAGTGGCCAAGTGGTAACATTGTATCCAAATGTCTAAGACCAAAGTCTTATAATTTAAAAAAGCAGTGGATATCCCTCAATGCATGACACTGAAGTTAACCTTTAAAAAACCTACATATAATAAGGTGATCCTCCTATGTAAAGAAATGGATGAGGGGAAACCTTAAAAATAGCCTCTTAATGCAGGTGGTCAGACCTCAATACATACTTAACTCAAATCCCCTTTAGTTAGGTCTGTATAAAAGGTGACTTTTATCTAGTCTGGTAAATTAGATGTGACTGTATTGTACCTGTACATAAGAACAGACTAGTTACTTGTCCTAAATACAACCTATTTGATATTAAAACTACAGTTCACATCCATCCAGGTCAGTATTGTCACGTTATATTTAACATACAGTATATGATATGCATACATGATTACAAACAATTATAGTTTTACAGTTATGTTAATATACACCAGTACTTGGCTACTCATGTGTAAAAAGATGACGAGTCTCACTCTTTATGTATTAGAATCTACTACTACCACAAAATTGAATTTAAAAAAAAAAGAAAAGAAAAATTTCTTTCAGAAAACAATGTCCACAAGTTCTTATTATTCGAACAAGAGAGGATGAGTGTCACTCTTTCTGTATTGGAATCTACTATAACATAACAAAAAGGAAAGAAAAAAAAGAAAGAAAGAATGTTGCTTTGAAAAAATGCTCATGTTTTTTCTGATATTTAGAGAGATTTAGTAAAATGTTCCTGTTACCTGATGAATTAAAACTGGTCTTTTTGCCATTGTTAACAAATTTGAATGATATTTATTATTATATGCAAGTATGCTAAATATAATGGGTGTGTTTAAGTCAAAAATTTAATGTATGGCACTGCTATGATTTATTATTGTTCCTGACTAAGTTTTGAATTTTAAATCTGTCCACATGTTGAAAAAAAAATATTTAAAAAATAAATCCTGATTGAACTGGTTTAACTTTGTGTACTGGTATGCTAAAGTCATCCACAGTCTTTAATTACTGGTAATGCCTAGTATCCAAGATCACCCTAATGATAACATTGACTGAATGTCTAATGTCAAGCTAGCACTTTAAACTCACAGAGAGTTTCTTTTCAGAGTTTAATAGATATATGTCATGTGTGAAATTTGGATATTTCTGTGAAGACAAATACACTGTATTCATATATTTACTAACAAAAAGTTTTCTATTTTTTATAATTTCGCCCTTGAATTATGTCTGATTGATGTTAATTATTTAAATGATGATTTTATAGTAAAGTTCAAAGCTATTTCTCGTGACATGACATATATATAAAGTGGGTCTAATACATGTACTGTCAAAATTATAAAGAAAACTCCTATATTTATAGAAATTCAATACAAATTGGGGTGTACATAAGTAACATATGCTAATTCACTGAAAGTCAGTCTGTGGATTAGTTCCCTATGATAAATATCCAGGGCCTTTTGTTCATCATATATGTTGATGGGAGTCTGTGGTTAAGTCTCTTGTGTTGGGTGCCTTTGAGTTCAGAGCCAGTCCTCTGTTGTGTTGAGAGCCCGTGGTTGAGTCTTATATTATTTTGAGAGCCTTTGGATGAGTCCCATTGATGAAAGCATGTGGTTGAGTCCTCTATTATGTTGAGTGCCTTAAATGGAGTTCCATTGTGTTCAGAGCTAGTCCTCTGTTGTGTTCAGAGCATGTGGTTGAATCCTTTATTGTGTTGAGAGCCTTTGGTTGAGCACCATGCTGTTTAGAGCCAGTCCCATGTTGTACTGAGAGCCTGTTGTGTTCATAGCATGTATTTGAGTCCTCTATTGTGTTGAGAGACTGATTGAGTCCCATTGTGTTCATAGCGAGTCCCCTGTTTGTTGAGAGCCTTTGGTTGAACCCAATTGTGTTGGAGACTGATAGAGTCCTATTGTGTTTATAGCCAGTCACCTGTTGTGTTTAAAGCCTTTGGTTGAGTCCCATTCTGTTCATAGCCAGTCCCCTGTAATGTTAAGGGCTTGTGGTTGAGTCCTCTATTATGCTGAGAGACTGGTTGAGTCCCATTGTGTTCAGAGCCAGCCCCTTGTTGTGTTCAGAGCCTTTGGTTCAGTCCTATTGTGTTCAGAGCCAATGGTTAAATGAGAGTCCATGGTTTAATCAGAGCATGCGTTAAAGGAATTCAAAAGTCTGTGGTTGAGTCCTATGTTGTTTTGAGAGCTTGTGGTTTAGTTTTATTCTGTAGTTGAATCCTTTTTTGTATAGAAAGCCTTGAGCTAGTTCATTATTGTGTTCAGAGCCAGTGATTGAGCCATTAGAGTTTTAAATTATATCACACAATATCAGCAAAACACCTCTTAAAATTTTACAACTTCCAATTGCTAAAAAATTAAAATCTTTGTAATGATTGTAACCATAAGGAAACTGAAGTCATTACTATGAAGACACCTCACTGAAATAGTGATCTTGGTTTCATTGAAACTTTTTGTAAACTTGTGTATGCTGAGCATATGATATAGCCATGTGCAGGATGAAATCAGCTTCTGCACAATGTATATTGAGATAAGAAATTCCTAAATAAAGTTACAGATTTCTCTATTCTGTAGATGAAAAAGGGTGACTACCTTGTCAAGGATTATGTGTTGATGGCAAGTTCTATGAATTGTTAATTAGCACATTTTGATGCATAACATTATTATCAGCTCATATACATAGACAGTTGTGAAATATTTGCACTGACATCATAAATTATGTTTAGAAGTTTTAAGTATTGCCCATGTGCCTAAGTGATTTCATCATCATCATCATCATCATCATCATCATCATCATCATCATTATCATTATTATGAAATATCCAGTAATTTATCTTTTTCAATTTATTTCAGAGTGGCAGATTTACTTCTAGGTGGTGCTGTATTAAATAAAGTGTTTCAACCACATGAGTCCCATATTCCATACACATTACAGGTTAGTGTTATGTAGGATATGTTTACATCTGGGTAGGAGTTTGTTTATCAAGAATTCTGTTTATAATGAAATAATATCTATAAAGAATTCATATAAAGATTGATTAAAATTAATATTAATACTCCAAATAGTAAAAATTCTCAAATTTTATTTAATTTTATGTATATTAGAGAATCCAATGAAACTTGAAAATATTATTTAAACATTTAAGACTGTGATTTGTATTCACATTATAATAGGAAATTAAGAGTACTTTCTCCATTTATAACTAATAGTGCATATGTAACCAACTGATCTAAAGCATGCACCTACAGACCACAGTGCCTCTGACTGCCAAGTTTCAAATCTCATTTGATCCTTCTGTGAGAAAGTGTCAGTTTGTATGCCACAGGTCAGTGGGTTTTTTCAGGTACTGCAGTTTTCTAGCCTTAAAACACAATTGCTCCTCTCTACTCGACTTTATTTATAATATTTTATATTTTTATTTATATTTGTACCCATGTAATATCACTTGATTGTGACATTATCAGTTCTCACGGTTCTGATTGGTTTAAAGCGTGAGAAAATATTCCGACTTTTACTACGTCAGGCCAAAATGACTGTATTTGATGTTGGAGATACCGTAAAAGTAGACAGAGAATTTATTAAACTTGTTCAATAAATTTCATATTAAACCCTCACTCGTCTAAGATCCTCTATATATTTTACATTACAGTTGTTTATTGACTACAATTTATATGGCATGAACATGCTTAATGTTGCTGCTGTCAAATTCAGGAGGAAACAAAAAGATGGTATGTATAAATATTAATACATGGTTATATTTCATCTTGTCTGTCAGTCTCATATGAAATCACTCAATTTATACCTGGATATGAAAATATCCCTTGCATCAAATGTTGTTTCATTAATTGGTCAATATTAGCTTGCAATTTTAAAAGTTAACCAATCAATTGCTCTGGTTTCATTCGATAAATTTAAATTAAACACTTTGTTTCTGATGCAAGAAATCATTCATTGTTAAGCATAGTATCTGAAAAAACCTTGAACCATTATAAATATTTTTTTTTTAAATTCAGTCATTGATTTATTAATGTCTCAAATATGGAGTACTTGGTAATTTTAATTTATTGATATTCTTTACTTAAAAGTTAATGCTAACCCAGTAGAAGATAATACACCACCAAGCAGTCAGAATTCAGATGGAAGTCTTTTAACATCCAGAACTTCTCTGCCTTCATCACAGGATTCCTCTACAGGGAAAATGTGGACAGATGAAAACATTCCAAGGTATTTATATATAACATTAAAATGTATAGACAGACATCAAAAGACAAAAAATTGTTTGCTGTTCAGAATAGTGGAGTGGAGTAATGGTGTTTAATACCCCAGTCAGAATTCTTTTACTGATATCAAGGTTGTCATTTCTGGGTTGGTAGAGGGAACCAAAGTACCTGGAGAAAGAAAACCACTGACCTTCGACAAACTTTTTCTCACAAGGTTCAGCCCCAAGTGGGATTCCCAACAATTATCTGGATTTTGGAGACCTGTAAGCACATGCTTTAAAACACTTGGCCATCCAGGATTACCTGTTATGAAGAAATAAACTTGCTATGTAGCCAATTTTGAAAACAATAATTATCATGAAAATTTGTCAATTTTGTATTGTAACCAGAGTTAGAGTATGTCATTTTAGACATATAAGTTTCCTTGTTAACTGTTCTGTGTTATTATCTATTTGCAGTGATTTATACTTAGATACTAGTGTAGTTAGACAGAGTGTATGTGAACTTGAAGTAGATGTAGTAGCTGCTGATATACTTAACAGATTAGAAGTAGATGGTAAGTTAAATAGATAGAAGACATATCCCAGACTTATGACTTATAGTGTGATTAAAATACAGTGAAAACTGAATCATGAGGATACTGGAAACCTGTCTAAACGGAAGTCGGAGTAAACTCAAAACTTGTCTCAACTGAGTCCTAAGGAGTCTTGAAAACCTGTCAAAACTAATAATTTAATACACATGTAGACACTGTATAACTATGGACTTTATAACACTCGGAGGTAACTAAGGGCCCATTTGAAATTATAATAGTTGAAAATTTCATATATATCTGATACCCTAACATCATTTAATTCTTTAAAATTCCATTTTGTCACATTCGATTTTGTTATTGTTATGACAATTTATGATACATCTTGTAAGAAAGTATATTCTGAGTGAGCTGTAGATGTCTAATGACTTCTTTCATGCTAAATTTGTTCTTCAGTATATGCAGATATTATGAATTAATCGGATATTGTGTATTCTTGTCAATTCTAGCAAATGTTGGTACAAACCCTGGATTAGCAGCATTGTGGGAAGATGAGAAACAACGGCGCCGTAACCTTGGTGAATCATCTCAGATAACACCTCCTGATTCTCAAGGTAATTATACCCCTGCAAACAAAGTAATCACCCTATCCATATGTCTTTTGATGTGTCCAAATAGCGTTCCAGCTAAATATCTTCCCTGTCTATGAATGGTTTTGACCAAACTTGGCACAAATGTATGCCAACATGTGACGATGTGTCAACTACCAAATTTAGGTACATAGGTCAAGGGTAAAGGTCACAGGGTCAAATCTTAGATTTAACAACTTGTTTAATGTGAGAATAATTAAAATAAGTTTGGCTTGCCTGCAGAAGGTAGAGAAGATCTTGGTCTACTTTGAGTTGTCAATTTGGTTATTGGAAAAGTAAATGTGCAAATATCATACTCTACATAAGCCGAGCTGAAATACCTCACTTTGGTAATATTTCAGAACAGTATAATGACATTTCTTTATCCATCCACCATGTTAACATTTAGTATTGAAGTTTTTGATGGACTAAATGTGCAGGAAAGATACACATTCTTATAACGGTTCTTGTTTTCTATGCAAAGTGCAGGAAAGCTTATGTTTTACTACTGACATGTCAGTTTTGCAATTAAGATGCATTGTATTTTTAAAAATGAAAGGAAATAATGCCCAGATCTTTTTAAATAAAAAATATATGGTATAATATGTTGGAGGGTATTTATTTTAATCTTGTTTGATTTAAAATTGTTATTTATTAGACACTATATTAAAATCATATTCTATGTTTTATTTTTACAGAGCATGACAATGTGATTACAGCCGATAGTGACAGGATGTGGATGGAAAGATTTCATCAAATTATATTGGACCAAGAACCTTATATGTAAGGACATCATATTATATTTAAATGTTAACATATTTTTAGTTTGAATATTTGAAATTATAACAGTTATCCATTTAAAAAAAAAACAAATATTGTAAGGAAAATTCTTGGATGATACAAATTGAAAATTGTGTCTGTCATGGCCTTTTGAAATACATGATGGCCACCATTACTATAAGAAGAAAGAAAAGATAATTAGCCATAACTGATTAATTTATGAAAAGATTTAGTTCAAATTGGATATATAGGAAGTAGATATATAGCCACTTGGCATATTAAACAGGTTTTTCTTAGCAATTTTTCAGCGACCATATTTTCTTGCACTATACAACTGGTGCTATTTAAAGCATATTTTTTTTTAAATTTTCCCTTTTGAAACAGCTAGGCCATATTTTTCTGAGAAAATTTTCATTGACACAGTTATAAGAATCTGCTTGTATGGTGTTATTTTAGCCAAGTCTTTCAAAATCTCTTCTTAACAATTGTTGCAAATTGAACAATATTCATTTGAAATATTTTTAATAATGTATATTTAAAATTATGTGTCTAGTAGGGCTTTCCAAAATTCATATACAAATAAAGTGCCAGTTAAACACTAGACGTTAGACTCTATTGGATCATATGTGACAAAACGTTTATATGACAGTAGTGTTCTAACAACTTTTATTTTGATTATCTCCTACAGGGACAGTCAGTCAGATACAATATCAGAGTCATCACAGGAGGACGATATAGTAGACGCGGCCACACAGGCATCACAAGTAGAACTTCATCTCTCCCAACAGGAAGGTATGTAACATCTAAACATAAACCCTTATTACCAGTGGCCTCTATGGCTGAAAAGTCTGGATTGCTGGCTTACAGAACACAAGGCTTCTCACCGTTTAGTTTCGAATCCCAATAAATCAGATCCTAATGTGAGAAAGTTTGTCAGTTTTGCTTGCTGAAGGTCGGTGGTTTTCTCTGGGCACTCCATTTTTTTCCACCATTTCAGAACAGACTGACTCAATATAAGTGAAAGAATATTGACTGGGGCATTAAACATCATTATTACTTCACTCGATTCCATTCCACTCCACTCTTTAGCAGAATCTGTATATTGCTCTGACTTAGTTATCATTAAGACAATTTAATCTCAAGATGAATTTTATTTGACAAAAAAATTGAGAAAAAACATGATCAGCCTTATTATGTATATATATTATTTGTGGTATCAGTTTATTAATTTTAATATTATTTTAATCTTTAAGATATAGAGAATGCTTCCCAGGACACACTGATGATGGAGGGTGATAGTGATGAGGAGCCTGTAGTTAACATGGAGTCTATACACAGAGTTATATCTATGAGTCAAAGTTTTTGTGCTACACCTGCAGGAAGTGGTAAGTATTTATTGAACCATGTGAGTTTTAATTTGTAGCATCTTACTGATCATTTATCATCTCCATCCTCTATGTTACTAAGTAAGCCTGATATTTGTCCCCCTAATGACATATTGTGTTTACTTTATTTGTTCAGCCAGCATTTTGTCTGCCACTTTTCTGGAAAACTACAGATCTTTATGAAACTTTGCAAGAATAATCTTTGGATGGCATAGATGTGCAGTTGGCTATTTGTATTTTGATCATGCATATGGTTGGGAAAACATTGAATTCCCAGTTGGGGCTTATTGGTGGACATTTTTTAAATGGTATTTCATTTCACTCACGATCTGTTTTTCCAAATTTTTTAGGTGAGGTAAAGGACAAGTCTTTGGCACAGATTTTAGCCTCTCTGGCAGCTGAAGAATCTCCAGATTCATCACAAGATGCAGCCAGTCAAGTATCTGTGTTAGAAGAGAAGGATAGTATACTGTTAGAGAAACCCACCATACCTAATGATGCCGAGGAAGAAATTGATGATCATGAAACTTTAGAAATGTCCCAGCAGGTCTGGGAAGGAGATGATAGCCAAGGTGATAGTACAGGGTAAGTACAGTAGATTTATTATAGGGTCTGTCAACATAAATCTTGAATATCACATCCATTAATAGATACTGCAACCACTACTAGACATCATGCTAAATACTAAATATCACACCTTCTTCCACAAATAGATTCACAATTTTTACCACTAATATCACATCTTCCATCACTAGATATCACAACCACTACTGGATATCGCATCCACTCGTAGATATCACATCCATTACTAGATACTGCAACCGCTACTAAATATCATGCTAAATACTAGATATCACACCTTTTTCCACAAGTACATATCACACATTTTACCACTAATATCACATCTTCCATCACTAGATATCACAACCACAACTGGATATCCAGTTGTGGAAAACTCTATTTTGCTCTCAATACATTTCTAATATCTATGATGTAAGATATCATAGATTTGAGTCCAAAGTCAAAGATCATTCTATGGAGTTGTTATTTTAACCTCTGCCTGTGTATTTATTTATTTATTTATTTATTTATTTATTTATTTATTATTTCAGTGATACAAACAAGGAAGTAAATAAACATAATCTAGAGGGTATGGATGAGACTTGGGAGGAAAGTCAGTTAATGTTACGACTAGATACAGACAGTGACGAGGAAGAAGATAAAATACCACAGCTAGACGGAACTGATGACAAAAAACCAGGTCAGTCCATGTATTAATTTTAAAAAAATACTTTTAGATATGTAGTTATAAAGAGGGGATATTACATTTGAGCTTCCGTCTATCTGTCCAGACACCATTTGATTTGAATAATTCTCCAAAACTATGAAGCACTGTTTTATGAAACTTGGATCAAAGTATCAACATTGATAGGAGATATGCATATCATTAACTGAGTTGGAATGCTCATTTTCCTGGAAGTTATGGTTCTTTGAACCAGGGCTTCGGAAACTTTGGTCTGGCCGGTCGGACATTTTTTTTACAAAAAAAAAAAAAAAAAAAAAAAAAAAAAGGTCGGCACATGGCTGTTTATGCGTTTACGGCGATTGCCAATTTTAATCCATATCCACGATGTTTATTGCATGTGTATTAGGTAAAATCTAACTAAGACGTTTATCGCGATATGCTGTTATTATCAATATGCGTTACTGTCCACGATGCTTCATGTTGCACGTCCGCCATATTGTTTACTAACGATCGTGAATTTCCGTATTCCAAAGATACACGAATTAACGAATTATGGCGACGAGAGGTTCTAATATCACGAATCACGATATAACGGGAACGGCTTGACGAGGTTCCAATATATTTATGTGAATGAAAGATATTAATGGCTAAAATAAAATTTAATCGTGTTTCTGTATTTATTGATAAAGAAACAGTTACGAAGCGCGTAGTAGGTAATTTTCAACACCCCGCGTGGAACCTCTTTGATAACAAACCGTCACCCTTGACCGACCCTCGTTATGGCTTCCGTAATCAACAGTTACAACCATGCACTTATTATTAAACAAACACAAGTTTAAAGAAAGTTATTATGATTTGGACTGTGAAACAAAAGAATTAGACAGTAAAACACGCGGCACGCGACTACTCAAGTCCACAGGTATTTACTGATTAATAAACAATCACCTGATAATTAGATCGAGTTGTAGTTGACAGGTAAACACGTGGTAAGGACAATACACTTAGTGAAGTAAGGTAGTGTTTAAAAGATCGACAGACTAACTAGCGGTAGTTTACTTTTGTCGGACCGAAAACTGATTTGTCCGTTTAATATTCCTGTTGTAAAATTGAAAATGTCCGAAAACAAAAAATGTCCGACTGGTGATTTTTCACGTCGGTCAAAATAAATTTTTGTCGGACATGTCCGGCAAATATGACCGTTTCCGGACCTCTGCTTTGAACATAAGTGCAAATCATGAAAGAGTACCTTCTGCCGAGGAATTCTAATTGACTGGATTTTGGATTTGCATGCTTACAGTAGATTCACTATTTATTCAACTAAAATACAGCAGTATGTGGGGTTAATATATTGCTTTTATATTTTCAGATGAATCAGCAAAAAGAAGGAAAAGACTTGGTCCAAGAGGACCTGTTATCCAGAGGTCAACTCACCAAGGTCAAGGTGATATGCAGTATAATAGTGGAAATATGGGTCCGTCAGTAGGAGAAAATCGGATGATGAACATGCCGTATCCAGGACAACAACAAATGATGAATCGACAACAGGGATATAATCAATTTAAGAATTTCTCTGAGCATGGCTGGAATCAGCATCAAGATCATTCAATGAACAGAGATTGGGGACATGACTCGTCATCCTGGATGGCAGGAGGCAATCAGAACATGAGCACTGGAAACCAGTATAGTATGATGTCATCACCACAGTCCATGCCGCATGGAACAGGTTATCAAAATATTAACACCCAGCAGCAGCACGACAATATACCTTATACATCTAGCAACATTAATAGAACTCAGCCAAAACAAGGTAGTAGTAACTGGTCCAGTCATGGTAGTGAAAATATTCACGGACAGAATCAGCACCCACAAGGGATCCCTCAGATGCAGTCACCAACCATGTTACATAAACAGTCGTCGCATAATTTACCACATCAAAACTATGGCTTATCTAGAGATAATGTATCAGTACATGATGGTCTACAGTCACCACGTCAGCAAATGCAATCACCACATCAAGCTATGTCACCAACAGGACACATCCAGTCACCACGGGAAACTCCACCAGTCCATTCAAACTTGACACCATTACATAATACAATGCGACCTTCTCGTGAAAATCTGACATCACCACACAGTAACTTAACATCACCAGTAAATGTACTATCACCATCTCAAAATAGTTATCCAGCGAAACCACAAAGATCTCTATCGACATCCTCAGAGCCATCACCACATTCATTTCATCAACAGTTTAGTGATAGAACCGACATTGCACAAACAATGGGTAACTTTCCAGCAAGGTATCCTTCAAATACAGGTTACCAGAAACATTCAAAAACTGCCAAAAATCTTGAGGTTCAGTTTCAACAGAAAAATAGTTCATTTATTCCATCTAATGCACCACAAAGTCCGCAGATGTCATCAACTCAATACCCACTCTCATCATCTGGTTTTACTAGCAGTGGAGAAATTTGTCCAGGTCAGAAAAATGTCCAGCGTCCAAGTCAACAAAGATCTTCTTCACAGAGTGAAATTCCAAACACTCTAGAAAGGTTGCTGTCTCGGGAGGATAGTCAGGATTCAACTGGAAGCAATACACCACAAAGATGTTCAAGTCGTGGTTCAGTCAATTCAAATACCTCAAGTCAGTCTCGTAAAACAGAACACTCAACAACTCCCAATCCTAATGCTGTACAAAGCACTCCTAATAAATTTAATCTCTCCAGTAGTAGTCAGCCAGTAGACATGTTTTTAGAGGAGTCTGGTGTCGGTAAATCTCCATTCTCACCTTTAGATTCAGCTAAGAAGGACAGTAACCTATCTGATGGGTCGTTCCTGAGTGAAGGTATTTCTCCATTTTGTTCTGGATCGTCAGATATTGTGAATGAGTCTCCTAAAGTGACATATCTTACACCTTCTGATGCCAGTGATTATCAGCCGAGTAGTAGTCTAACAACGCTCACTAGATTAGAATCCCTAGTATCTAATGTCAGTCTAGAACAGTCATATGGCAGAAATCTAGAAAAATGTGTCAAAGGCAAACAAGCTCAAAATAAGAAACCTGCCTTATCTACAATGTCATCACCTTATGGCACTTGGAGCGACTCTGAAAGCAGCCATTGTGATATGAGTGGACAGCAATTCCCACATTCAGCTTCACCAATGAGGAGTAGTGGCATGACTCCACAAGGTAGATATCATTATCGATCTCACTCAGCTGACATGGTTCCACAACCAGGATACTTTTTTGAATCAAATGAATTTAGATCATTTGAAAATGAACATGCATTGCAACAGTTTGATAATGTATCTCAAAACGCAGAGAGAATCCCTCACCACATGATGGAGAATGATTTTGGATATCATTTTAGTGAAAATTTAACGGATTTAGATGCTGTAAATAAAAATCAAAGGATGCCAAAATCATGGAACGCTAGATATCAGGACATGATTAACCCTCAGATGCCTCCTCACATGTCCGACTACTCCCATCCTTATGATCCATTTTCTAGACCAGAATTTATGAGATCGATGAGTATGCCAGTTGTAGAGAAAAAGAAACGGGGACGCCCAAAGGGATTTAAACTTAATAAAAACAGGTCTAACTCAACATCATCAGGAAATGGTAAAGGTGCAGCTTATACATTCACTTTTCATGTTCCAACACCAGTATTTAAACGTCTAAAACTAAAAAAGGTTTTTCAAAAGGTTAACTCTAATGAAAATGTTAAATTAGTAAGGATGCATCCAAAAGATGCTAGAAAATACAGTCTGTTGAAAATTGGACGAGAAGTTGTAAAAATTCCAAAATTGAGTGACGAAGTGTTGATAAAACATCTAGGATCACTGAGAAATGCAATGTCTTCATTTGAAATACAGGAATATGAATCTACAACTTCTGAAGAAACAGAATGTGATGAAATAAAGGTGAATGAAAGACAAGTTGATAAAACAATGTCGGATTCTACACAAAATGAACAGTCAAAATTACTTGCTGGTGATATCAACAGCGATAATACTTCAGATGATTCGAGTGATAAAGGTAGTGGGAAGTTTTTAGGTGTCAGTTTAGATGAATTTATTCCTCAGGTTACCACTGGGGAAGAAACTGAAAAAAGTGAATCAGTTGAAGAAACACATGGGTCACAATCAGATAATGAGGGGAAATTAACATCAGAAATGGACAAGAAAGATAAAGTGAGAAATAATAGTTCAAACACAGGAGAAAAGATATCAGATGTAAAAAATTCAAATGGAGAAAGAGTGACTAATTCAATCAAAAAAAGTAATGGAGAATATACGGAAAGTTCACAAAATGGAGGAAACAGGGTCACTGAAGAAGCATTACAGGATAGTGATTATAGGAGCATCGCCGCGGTTACGCTAAACAGTATCATTGACCGTGTAATAGAAAATACTGTGAATGATACCAGTGATGGACAGTCAAATCGTATGACAAATCATACACGTGTTCAAAATGGTGAAAATGGAAATCTACAACAGCGTCATCAGACCTCAAACCAGCAAGTAAACTCCTCAGTTAGAAATGTCTTACCCCCACAACAAAATATAGTACAGTATGTGACTTCTGATTTACCAGTATTTAATTACCATAGAAACAATTTTAAAAATGTTTTACACCACCAGGACGCTCATCAAAAACATCTACCAGTATTTGGAAGTGTTGAAAGAAGCTTCAAGGATACTTTTGATGTGTTAAATTCTCCGCGGGAAAAATCAAAATTGTCTAAAGTTGTTGATGTTACATCTCCGTTTTCATCTCCATTAAACCAGTGTAAATATCAACGAAAAAAAGCAAACGGTTTTCACAAATACAACCCTAATCCATTAGTCATAGACCCTGATTATGATGATATTGAACATATCGTATTAAAAGACGTTAGTTTGACAGAAGCCACCGATGGGACTTGACACCACTTAAAACTCGAACACCAATCGCTGGTAGAAGTCCCAGGTCTGGTTTTGGACAGGATCAATATAGGTTATTTGAGTCTGATTTTGTCTCCAAATTAGGAACTTTAGCTTCAGATTTGGAAATGCCAGAATTTCTTCATGAGAAAGACCACTCTTCATCTGAATCTAATTATTCCTCGTATTCAGATCTTAGTAAACTCAAAAATGGAGATTGTTACAACAACCGTAAAAGGAAAACAGGAATTTTAAGTAGGTTAGCTTCAGACTTTAATGAAAATTATATAGGCACTGATTTGAATTCCACACGTAAGAAGAAATCCAAATTAAAATTGTCAAATAACAAAGATCAATCTTCCAAGGAAAGAAGAAGGACGAGATAGAGGGGATAGACTATATCATTATAGGAAATTCAAAGGAATAAAGAAGATGATGGTGAAGTTAGATAGACTTTATATACAAGAAGAATCTGTAAATTTGAATGATTTTTATTTGGGATCAGAGAGAAGTGACATGACAAAATTAAAAACTCCATGTCATGAAGATTCAGGTGCATGTACAATTAATGTTAAAAGCAATTTAGACAGGTTGGAAAATAATAACTATGTTACTGTAAATACTCATGACAAGGAAAACAAAGTGAAAGTAGAAAATATTCCAAACAGGACAGTAGAACCGAGTCTAATACAAAAGAAAAGGAAATACATTTGTCTGAATCAAACTGGTGGAAAAACCCTGAGAGAAAGAGTTGTAATGATGATGGTGATATATCTAAAGAATTGTTAGAAAAAACAAACTTTCACTCAGTAAACGGAAATTTAATGGAAGTAACTGTCAAAAAGCTTTCACTAGAGGTTCTGAACGGAAAACCCAACAATACCATTAACAACCAGGAAATGAATGGCTTGAAGGAACAATTTAATGGTGTTAAAGTTCAACAAAGGGAGATAACTCATGTTATAAAGGAGAGCAACAGAATGAACAATGATGATGATGAGACAAATCAGGAGACAGATGGTCGGGATTCGCCCGTCATTCCGATACTTACCAAGGAATCACTAGGTGGACCTGATTCACCTGTTATACCTGTACTTAGCAAGGAATTATCTGGCCCAGATTCACCTGCTGTCCCCATACTTAGCAAGGAACCTCTGGGAGAAGAGCCGTGTCAAGTTGATTCAGAAAAACAGAATATTAAACATGGTATTGATCAGTTTTCAGAGGTGTGTCCAGATAATGTGGAGTTGGGAAATGATACATCTTGGAAATCAAATAGGAAAATATTGTCAGAGGATAGAGATGAGTTTTCTGATAGTTTTTTGGAACATACAGGACTAAATATTATCAAAAGTGGAAATGTGGGGAAAATTCCAGAAAATGAGAACAGCAACAGTTCCAAATCATCTGATATGAAAGACAGCCTGTATGAGAATGACTCGGACAGTAGATCATCACTTGATATCGTATCACCATATTCAGGGTCTAAGGAACAAGGAAAAAACCGTAAAAAGAAGAAAAACCTAACAAGAAATCAGAGACTTCAGGTGGCTTTTGTAGGTACAAAACCAAAACGGAGGAAAACAAATGGTACAGAAAGCAAACTAATGTGTAGTTTATCATTATTACATCAAGCTACGTTGGCAAATTTAAATGAACCTTCAAGTAACTACACAGATGATGTGGATGATTACAAAGTCGGCTATCAAGATGCAATGTTAAAAATGTCAATGTTATCACCGCCAGATTCTGAAAAAGGAAGCATTTCCCCTCCACAACCTGATTCACCAGAGGATCTGGAAAAGGAGCTAAATTTTGCATCAAAATTTAGGACAAGTGTTGGCAAAAATGGAGGAAAAGAACCAAGTATATTAAATCCATTGGAATCTAAGAAAAATCATTCACAACTGTACATCAAAATTGAGGAATTGAGAAAAAAGCAAACTGAAAATCTAGAAAGGTTGACCAATGTAACACCAAATTCAGTAAAAGTAACATCGGGGGATAATTTATATGAAACGCCATTGTCAAGTATTGAAGCACCAGCATCCAAGTCATCTGAATGTTTGTCACCAGTAGATGAGGACAGTATACATTTTAACACCATAAGTGAACCAGAAGGAACAATGCAAGATTCTCTACATGTGACTGAAAAAGTTTGTTGTAAACAAAATGGACAATCAAGGAATCTACAATCAGAACATTGTTTAATATCTGAGGCAAGAAAGAATTTCCAAAAAGCTTTTGTGAAAATTGATAAATTAACTGATGCAGAAGTTGATAAATATTGTAGTGATGTAAGACTATTTCCTATCAAGCAAGGTAAACGTAAGCGTTCTGTGTCACCACCTGATTTAGGACCACCTAATATACCGGACATTTCAATAGATAATGAAGAAAATTCCAAGTCCCCTCCACCATTATTACATAACCAGAACTCACCAAGACTGGACTTACCCTGTACATTAAGTCTGAGCAGATCGCCAGACTTGCCATGTTCATTAAGTCCCAGTAAATCACCAGCTAGTTCCAGTTCTTCATCATTTAATGTTATCCATTGTGACACGTTTAGCGATATAAGTGATGATGAAATGTGTAATGATATAGACGGTGAAATACCTCAAAAAGACGATGTAACAAACTTTGTCTCTCTGAATTCTGGTAACTCGCCACGACAAATTTCACCTGAATTAAATGATGTTGTACTAAATACAGTCGAAAAATTGACAGGAGAATCAAATTTTGGTTTATCATTTTCTGAAAAATCAAAATCATTAAATGACAATATGCAGATTTTGAGTAATGATGGCATAGTTAGTGCAGCTATTAGTGAGGGAGAACATAATCAAAGCTCTGGAAATGTTGGAAAGAGATCAAATTCTATGTCCAAAAATGATCATTCATGGACAAATACAGAAAATATTGATGCTTCAGAGGATCAGAAAAGTGAACTGAATGGTCCTTCAACCTCAAAACAGAAAATGGATCCTGATAAAAATGAAAAAGAAGAGACAGATAGTAAAACAAAGAAGTATATATATGAACCAGTAAATAAACCACCAAGCAGAAACCATGTTAATGACACGGCCAGTAACTACGGACTTCATCTGACACGAAATCAGGAGGCATTCTGCAGTAATGTGGAGGATTTACCTGAAAAACCAAGGTGAGTTCAGTTATTTATAAATGTTATTCTCAGTTTTAAATTTTACATAAATAGTTGAAAATTTTGTGTTCTACAATCATGAATGCAATCAGTTTGGAATGTTATGTGTAGCAATGCATTTCTCGATAGATTACACTGCACATTATGGCAATATTATGCCCATTGGGACCTGATATATATTACAAAAAATAAAGTGTGAGACTTCATATTGGTTTTATTGATAAAATACTTATTCACTCATCAGATTTACACTGAGAAGGAATAGGGTTTAACCGCTTACCATGTGGCACCTCTAAACATTTGTGTGGATTCTACTTTCATTGGATATTTGGAAGTTTTCCATAAAAATTACACTGTTCTAAGAACATGCACTTTAAACAAATTCCATATACAGTGGAAATGACAGTAAATTTTAAGTTTTAACCCTTTCCAGTGAAATTGTAAAATTATGCTGTTTCCATTACTAGGGTCCTAGACACATGAAATATATAGCAGCTAAAATATAAACAGATTGAACATATATTTCATATCGGACAGATTATTACACATTACCGGTGCATTTTAAATACCGTACTGTAAATTTAGAAATTTCTGCAAACATTTTATTTTCACATAATATATTAGAGTAACAACATGGAAAATTTAAACTTGCACTGATATTATTATAACATACAAGTTAACCTGTAGAAATTACCCCACTCTAAATTATGTATATTTAAAACTGAGTTTGAGTTGTAAGACAATAGGGAATGCATTTTACAAAGCACCTGATTGTTGTTGTTTTGTGTTGTTTGTGTATTGATATCAAGATTATTTAAGCCATTATTATTATGTTATATTGATTGAGTTTTAATTTAACACACATGATGAGATTGAGTCTTAGGGCAGACTTCAACTCAATATGAAAATTTTGACAACAGTTTTTAAGTAGTAAAGTTTTGATATTAATTACATTGTGCTAATTTTTTTTTCTTATCTGAAAAAAAAATCCATTAAGTTTTCAGTAAAACATTATTGACATATGACATCTATGTTTTCCCAAATTTTAAATTGTTAGTTGCCAAATTTCTAAAATTTGTGAAACTACTCTTATTCAGTATTTTTTTTTACAAATTTGGAAAAAATAACCTTTTAAAAGAATTTCTCAGAAATGGTGATTTTGGCTGCCAAAATGGATATGTAGATTATATATAAATCTGTCTGTGTGTGTTGCTTACTTTGATTATTGTGTTATATTATTTTAACCTGCATGCCTTTGTTTGTAGGGAGCTAGGTGGGAGAATTCTCAAAGTTCAGTCTTATCGGGTGAGCAGTTTACTGTTAAATGTAGTTCATTAAAATAGCATGTAACGATACTGTAAAGAACTTTTATGTGAACACTTTATTTTTGCAATAATTACGATGTACTTTTAAATCGCAAAAAAGAGGAGGGTGAAGTTTATGAAAATGGCAATTCATAAAAAATATATAGCAAATCATTACATGTTTACTGCATTTACAGAAATTTCATTTCTGAATATAGAAGCATTGTCTGAAAAAATTGTCACAAAATAAAAGTGTTTTACAGTATATCTCATTCATTTCATACTAGTTAAGTAACATCAGAATACCAATATCATTATTCAGATTTGTAAATTCTTCACCAAGCTCCATAACAGCAAAGATTTACTGTAACCTGTAATGCTATGTAACAAGAACCATTCTATTCTGCTAATATCATACCTCATCTAACACTGTTATAGCTTTCACCTTTGTGCTTCACTTCTGTTATAGGTTTTTAGGTCACCCGAGTTATAAACTCAAGGTAACCTTTAATTACCGGTAACTGTTGTTTGTTGTCATGCTGTGTTTGTTGTGTTGTGTTGCATGTGGTTAAACTTTTATACATTTTCAACTTCTTCTCTAGAACCAATGAGCCAGTGGTAGTGAAACAAGGCATGGATGCTCCTTGGACAAAACCTTTAAAGTTTGTGAAATTGGTTGACCTTGACCTACAGTCGACTCTTGTTAATTCGAAATCGGTTGAATCGAAATTTCGCTTAAATCGAAATGATACAAATGGTCCTGTCAGATCGCTATGTATTTCTATGTAAAATAATTAAAATACTGAAATTCGAAATTTTGCTTAATTCGAAGTGAATTTCCAGTCATTAGTAAAATGTCGGTCAGTAAGAGGAGAAATTTCATTGGTTTAAACTTAAAGAGTGGGCGGTCTTCCATTCCATTGAATACCCAAAGCTAATCGACATGCTGAAACTTCTTTGATCTATCAAGCTCAATTGTTTACACCATTCAGCTACTGTCTGGAAGGTGTTAATTACAGGTGTTTGACATGACAAACTGTGATTTTAAAAATCACCAAATTCAGACGCTTAGGATTACGGATGAAGAAATTATAATTATGAACAAAATTTAATGAATTTTGACAAAAGTTAGTAGTATAGCTAGATCGGTCGTAAGGGAAAAGATGTAAATTGTTAAAAATTCTTGATAAAACAATTCTTCAATTGAGAATCGCTAGTGCTGGGGAAACTTCAATGGAACCTTGTAAGTTACGGTGAAGTTTTTTCAAGACTTTTTTGGCCTCACCATAATTGGTGTTTAACGGAAAATCTCGATGGAATCTTGTAAATTATGGCCCATTTTCCGACTTACTTATTTATTGCTTACAGAACGTGGTCAAAGCTTTACATTAACATAGAAAAAAAATCAAAATGATTTTTAAACGTAAGCAATACACCATAATATTTAACAGCAATGGAGGAGTGCTTTACTATTAGAGTTATCTCCAGTTATTATCGTTCTGAAGTGTCGTCAGCGATCAAAACGGTTAATTCGAAATTCGGATAAATCGAAATTTTTCATCCGATCCCTTCAATTTCGAACTGACGAGAGGCGACTGTATATTCAAGGTCACAATGACTTTCAAAATTAAAAACTTTACACTTCGTCAAGAAGGAACTGATAGGTCTAGATATATAACATGAAGCTCTGCTAAGTTTGCAAAGCTGGTTGACCTTGACCTATATTCAAGGCCACAGTGATCTTAGGTTTAAGATCATGAGATAGAAGGTCAATGTTCCCACTATCACTAAAACTGCCTATTCTTACCTTTGCTACCCAGTGAATATTAATTTTCCAAAATGTATAAGCACTTGAAATACATTCCTTGCACTCAGATGTTGATTAAGGCCCATTGGGCCTCTTGTTACTCAGCTAAAATCATACCTCATATAACATTGTTTTGGCTTTCACCTTTGTGCTTCACTTTGTAACTGAAGGTCAACCAACATTGAAGACCTTTGCTCTTGAGAAGCTGAGAGTTATCAAAGTCATAGTGTGGAGGCTTTTTGGTGTCATCATTGTGGATATCTTTGTTAACATACATATCTGAAAGTTTTCAAAACCTAACACTAAAATGGGGAAGCAACCTGAGACATATATCAAGTGTTTGCTTGCATGCATTAAATTTTAGTTTGTAATGTGCATGTATTTTGACCTTTTGACCAAAGATTATATGATATTAAGTTTTCTTTTTATTTTGTTTGGTTATACAAGCTATTTTGTTTTCTTCAGGTTTTTTCACTATAAAAATTCAGTATAAAATTTGTTATCAACTATGTTTTGGAACATAGTTGTTCAATTCCTACACAATTTTAAAACTGAAAATTTTATCAGAGAGACATTTTCAAGTAAAATAAGAGACCCAGATCATTTGTATGTGTTATCTTAAGAGAAAACAATTTGCATTGAAGTATAAAATGAATACATGTATGGATTAAATCAATAATCATTTAGCAGTAGTAGGGTTCCTGAGTCTGCTCAGTAAGGTGTAGGGTGACAGGTTCAAATCAGTTCAAGATTTTCATAGCCTGGCCATTAACTTCAAGGTGTTATGACTTATTGAGCATGTTATCAGTCTAGTGACAAATAATACATACATATTATATACACAGTGTTTATGTACAGTCCTCAGTATCAGGTCGAGTCCTTTTTTCGTAGCCATATCACTACAAGTCGCGCCGCTTTGAGTAGTGATACAGCTACGAAAAAAGGACGAGACCTGATACAAAGGGTTGTACATACACACTGTGTATATTATATTTTTATCTAACATTTCCAATTAGGTTATTTAAAATAATAAAAAACAATACTTTATGCGAAAAAATTACATTTTACCACAGAAAACCACTGAACTATGTTAGGACTGACAAATCCAAGATTCCCTAATGACGTCACAATGAGAAAGTGCACGTGCGTTTTACCGCCAATGTTGTATCACCACACTGTGGTGATACAAGATTCTGTATCATGCGTGTTCGATAAAACTTGTATTTCGTCAAATCGGATAGAAAAACTAGTTTAATGTTAGATAAAAAGTACATCCTGTCATTTTGTGTGAGTAATCTCGTTGGTAAAAATATATTGATCCAAAGCATCATTGATTTAAGCAGAGAGTTACTAGTTTTATACTACAAATGAAAAAATGAAACAATGCTTATTTGTTTATTTTGTTTGTTTATTTTAGGTAAGGGATTTGAATGAATTCAGGACGTCTTCAAAATGTAATGGTTTAAACTCGTGGAGAAATTTATTTATAGCAAATGATCAGACATTTTTCTCACAATCTGATAATGTTTCTTTATTGACTAAAATTAGTGAAGAGCCATCTTTAAGATTTGCAATATTTCCTGATAGAGACATAGTTATCTCCCCTTGTAAGCCACCACCATCAAAGAAAAGTGTTGAAAGTTGGTGCAAAAGGAGGAAGCTACACAAATCACGTAAAAATAAAACAAAACATGACAAAAGAGATAAAATAACCAATAAAAATGACGATAGTTTGTCACATGATAAAAATATGGATGATGTGAAAGGAAACGATAAGTTTGAATTTAACTGCAATGATTCATTTAAAATTATACAAAATGATGACAATAATTCACCTGGTTTTAAAGTTAAGTTGATACGCTGTAAAAATGAAGGCGACCAGGGATCTAACAACTGCAAATCTAAAAAAGATTCAAAGGATATAAATGATCAAGAGTTACCTCCCCCTGTTTTATCACCACAGTCGATGGATGTATCTGGAATACCACTACTTGATACATCAAATATGTCTTCATCACCGGACGATATGGATAAAGATATATTGAGCCCGTCACCACCTAAAGAAGAGCTGAAAGTCAAATTTAAAAGTACAGGATTTAAGTCATGGACTCCATTCAGACATGGTGAACATGAAGACAAGACACTTCATAGTACACCAGTGAACAAGGATGTTAATAAGAAGGATATAACCAGTAGTGGTAACTTACATAGCAGTACACCAGTCAGAAAAACGGTACCCAAAGATTTGTTTGATGTGGGTTTTACACCAATAAATAAGGATAGATCTGTAAGTTTTAGAGTCAGAGATGAAGGAGTGAAAACTGTGACACAAGAATCCTCTCAGCCTGGGACTGGATTTGTGACACCGAAAGATGTCCCGTTGTCAAGGAGATTGTCAAACACTACAGACGCTTCATTAAGACAATCATTAACTTCACAACTTCAGGTAAATGTCTTTTTCTCTATTAAGAAGCATAATTGTTACTATTTTATTACACACGACATAAACAAGACCATAGATAATACTTTATAAGCATCATCACTGACACTATTTTGTAGAGAAAACTTACAAAATCTGTAATAGTTTAAATAGTTCTTTTTTTAATGCATACTACGTAAGAAAAAAATATATTACTGTCAAAAGAATCTTAATAATAAGGCCATAGTAATAGTATGTACTACAGTACAGATCAATCAGTCACACACAGAGAATGAAATCAATTTCAGCAATCTTTTATGGTGCTTATTTTTAAACATTTTGACTAAATTGGAACATGTATGCCATAAACTAAGAGATCTACAAAATTCATGAATATCTTGAAAAGTATCAAAATTATTCAGATTTCAAATTTGTCAGATTTAAGTTATGGAAAATCTTGGTTAAGAAATGATTGTGAAACTGTGGCCTGCATTTTGATAGTACTGTATATTGCTTTATTTTCACTGTGTCAAATTTCCGTGGGTTGACCATGACTAGTGCATTATTGGTGCCAAATTACATTACTGAATTCCTCAAAATGCTGCATTTTCGTGACGGTTTTATTTTTGGGGGAATACGCTGGACCACAAATATAGTGAAAATAAAACCGCAGCTATATATAAGCATTTTACATTACACAGTAATTGACACTCATTTCAACTGTTATGAATTTGAGTATGAGTTTCCCGACAGATCACACACTACAGAAACAATTTTTTATTAGTCTGTTAACTTGATTTTGTTGTCTTTTATTTTACCAGGATGTATCCACACCAGGTAATCAGAAGGGTGGTGTATCACAGATTGATGCTCCAACACCAAAAAACCAGTACGGATTTAAAGTCAGTCAA
Source organism: Anadara kagoshimensis (assembly GCA_021292105.1). NCBI lineage: Eukaryota > Metazoa > Mollusca > Bivalvia > Arcoida > Arcidae > Anadara > Anadara kagoshimensis. The sequence goes on along the minus strand of CM037865.1, from coordinate 72,310,815 downwards.
CTTAATCTACAGGATGCTAAAGCATTACATGAGGTAAATAACTAAGTTATGTATTAGTTTTGAGTTATAGTTGTGAAATTTTTAGCTTATAACGTTGCTAGTTAAACAGGTGGTGCTTTCCCTTCCAGAGCACCTAGCCTCACTTCCCTTGTGGAACTTCACATTTTTACTAAATTCAAAGTTTTTTGATTTGGTTTTTGGATTGTGATTTGGACATGGACTGGTTTTTGACTTGACTGACAAAATTAATTTTTCATTTAGCAAGGTTTAGAGTTTTAGTCTTATATCATGAAAGTCTCAGTAGTTTATAGACTAATCAGACAAATTTCAGACCTGTCAGCAACTCTGCTATTCTTCAAGAAAAGATGACCCAGGATATATGTGACTTGTTCCTAGGAAGTTTTAAAAATCTCTGTTTAATAACTATTTCAAGAACGTTTGTGTTAAAGGCATATGCTATGAAATAGAACCACCATTCAAAACAAGCTAATTTTTTCACTGTTTGTTCTATATGAACATGCAAACAAAAATATGCAAAAATAATGGTAGGTCACCGCATGTAATTTTTCAACAACTCTTGTTCAATATATGCAGTATTTCAAGGATTTTGCATTTTTACCCAAAAAATCGGTATAATTGAAAAATCAACCTCAAACAAACTCAAGAAATTCATTAAAATGTTATAATCAGCAAAAATACATCATACCCATATTTAACATGTTAAAAAATGTCAAAGTTGGCAGTTCAATACACATTTATTAAAATAATTGGTAAAAAATACATTGGAGGTAGAGCTCATTTTACCGCCTTTTTCACAAAAATTCCATACATTTTCATGTATAAAAAAAAATCTACCATTCGAAATCTGTTCAAATTCTGCCAAAAGCTTAACCAGACTATATACTTAACAAAAACAATAAAAAATTGATAGGTCACCAGGATATTTTAGGATTTTAAAATAAAAAATTATCCCTACCCCCATGATTTTTTTCAAATTTTCCATTGAAAAAAAATGAAAAAAATTCCCCAAAAGGTTTTCTCTCTTCAGTTAATTCAAATATTAGCATCAGATTCAAGATAATACACAAAACAAAGCAAAACAAAGTATATTTTTACATATAATTTACAATATTAATCTTTGTTTTATAATCTGAATATTAAAAATAGATTCATAATTATCGTAAAAAATATCTGTGAATCTTTAAGATTTCAAAAACTCCAATGAGAAGAATAAAACAGAACAGTTTTGTTCAACCATATTAACATTCTAATATCTCTTGGAACTTACATAAATTTCCATTACTTTGTGGTGTGGTCAAAGAGAGAAAACTCTATACCATGGTAAGTTTACATGTTGTGCATCTGTGCTAGTAATACTCGCATTATAGGCCGTACCGTTTTTCGTTTTGGATTACACAAGATAGATAGAACCTAATTGTTACAACGGTGTGATGAAATTTGGACAATTCACCGTTGTATGGTTTCCATTTGTTTATGTTTACTGTAATAGATATCATTTAATCATTTTTCGAAGCTAGTGGTTAAGAAGTACGTTCGGGTTCCACAACAGTTGGACCAGATTTGTTCATTTGAATCATGCGGGCAGAACATACTTCTCGCCTTTTCTTATCCGATACTTTAATAAACCGTCCTCTTCTTCTAAGAGGCATTTTGATCAATAATTTTACGATTTATATTGCCGAATACTGGTTAAAAGAAAGCCGGATGTTTACAGTTGCTACGGTCGATCTTCGTCTACTGCTAGTATATCCCTTCATTTGAAATGTCGCACCACTTACACAGACAATAACATAAACAGAGTTGTAGCCCCTGGATGCGCGGATTCGGTGCGCAATGAAAAAACCCGAAAATGCCTTTAAGTATCAGATTTTCTTATTTTTAAGGTTCAGAATTTGACAGTAATAAGTTTAGAACTTCATACAGAATCCAGACAGGAGTTAAAACCAGACCCAGAATTTGATGCTATTGTGGCAGTATTCTATTGTATACACAATGATGTGACACCCGATAAAGGCAAAAGGGAGCTTACTGGAGCCATTATTGTTGATAAGGAATCCGCTAAAATCCAAGCTTCAATAAAAATGAGGAAAAGTCAGAAACGTTTACATGATGATGTTGCTGATGATGGTTCTGATGACGATATAGCAGTGAAATCAAGGTCAAAAGGTCTTAGTTCACCCCAGCCTTCCACTTCTACAGCATCAACATCAGCCGTTGGCCCTTCACCACAACCAACCACATCCCGTGATTATTCATCACCATGGAATAGTCAGAAAGCTGGTGACAGCAAAGATACTAAAGATCATGAAACAGAAAAGTTTGGGAGTACTATGTTTGAGAAATCTGGAATAGAACATGATCTGGAGATCACTTACGTAACTGATGAACAGGAATTATTTAGGACAGTTATTGAATTAATATCGGAGTAAGTGATAATATTTATGTGACTTTTGTCCATCTCATTACACAAACTACACATTATGCCATATTTTTATACTACAAAAATGTGTTATAATGATAATAATACATGTAGTAGTATTTTAATATCCTGTTGACGCTAAGAGTTTGTGAATGTGTGCTAAAATGTTTCACATAGAACCTCATCAAGGCAGCATCAAGAATTTTCAGAATCTGAAATAATTTTAAACATGTACTAGTTGAAGATATAGGACCTATAAATGATGCAATAGCAGAACATATTGTGTCTAGGCAAACCATACCAACCATGATAAAGTTAAGTCTTCCTCAGTGTCGATGAAATCCCTTTCTTTCTACCATTGATTTAATATCAAAGTTTAATTTACATGAAATTTTTATAAGGTTTAAGTTTGTTTATTTTTGTTTTATAGATGGGATCCTGACATATTGGTTGGATATGAAATACAGATGTTTTCATGGGGATATTTGTTACAAAGAGCAGCACATCTTAGTATTGACCTGTGTAAAAAGATGTCAAGAATACCAGGTAAGTCCATATCTGTTACAGAGGGCAGCTCATCTCAGTATTGACCTATGTAAAAAGATGTCAAGAATACCAGGTAAGTCTATATCTGTTACAGAGGTTGGTTGGTTGAATGTTGCTTAACGTCGCATCAGCAATTTTTCAGCTATTCGCGACGAGAACTATTTAATTAATCTCTATGGATTAATCTATGAACAATTTTGGTGTATGCATGTGAAGTGTGAGTGTGTTGTATGGTCTGCCTTGTACTAGCGTACACTCATGGCGACTTTACCCTGCTAGCTCACAGAGTCAATACGCCGCAGACAAGCGTACCACACCCCCCCCCCAGTCCATTATACTGATACCAGGTGAATCAGTAAAGGCCAACGGTATCTGTTACAGAGGGCAGCACATCTCAGTATTGACCTATGGAAAAAGATGTCAAGGATACCTGGTAAGTCAATCTCTTACAGAGGGCAGCCTATCTCAGTATTGACCTGTGTAAAAAGATGTCAAGGATACCTGGTAAGTCAATATCTCTTGCAGAGGGCAGCCTATCATGTGTAAAAAGATGTCAAGGATACCTGGTAAGTCAATATCTCTTACAGAGGGCAGCCTATCTCAGTATTGACCTGTGTAAAAAGATGTCAAGGATACCTGGTAAGTCAATATCTCTTACAGAGGGCAGCCTATCTCAGTATTGACCTGTGTAAAAAGATGTCAAGGATACCTGGTAAATGGAAATAAAAGATTTTTGTGGAACAATAAGAAAAATAAGATACAAATGATATACATTGCCAGTGATATACTTTTCAGTAGTAGGGGTAAAATATTTGTTATATGTATATATAATTTATATACAGCATTAGCTAAATGTTCCCTGTTACCAGTGTCCTGTTCTGATTTGAATGTTGATGTACTTGAATTAAAATTTGAGGTCTAACAATTTCATATCCAGATAATAACTACTGTGGGACTTTCTTTGAGGCTTGTGCATTTTTAGCTCACCTGAGCCGAAAGGCTCAGATGAGCTATTGCTATCTATCATCGTCCGTCGTTCGTCGTCCGTCGTGCGTAAACTTTACATTTTAATCTTCTCCTCCAAAACTACTGAGCCAAATTTGATGAAACATGGTGATTATTATGCCTGGGTAACAGGCTTTCAAAATTGTGTTCGGGGTTTGACCACGCCCAACAATATGGCTGCCGTTACTATAAATAGCCAAAAGACAAAAAAATCTTCTTCTCTGAAACCAAAAGGTGCAGGCAAATTTTGATTAGATATTTGGGTTCAGGATACCTAGATACATTAAAATTGTGTGTTTCATAAAAATTGGACGAAAAATAGGTTACGCGTGAGACATTTATTGTTATAACTTCATAATGGCTGAAGATAATTGTATGGAGTTTTCACTGTTGATCTTGTCTTGCGATTTTCTTCCGATTGATGTCAAGGTCAAAGGTCAAGGTCATGTCCCAGTTTTTGACCATTGATAAAAAATGCTATTTTTTAGCTCACCTGGCCTAAAGGCCATGTGAGCTTTTGCCATCACTCGGCGTCCGTCGTCCGTCAGTCATTCCGTCCGTCAGTCCGTCCGTCCGTCTGTCAGTCAGTCTGTTAGTCCGTCTGTAAACTTTTCACATTTTGGCTATCTCCTCTGAAACCCCTGAACCAATTTTAAACAAACTTTACAGGAATGATGTATGGAAGGTCCTTTACTTAGATTGCCGAAATGTTTTTGATCCGCCAAAAAACATGGCTGCCAGCGCAGAAGATAGTTTAACATTGGACCCTATGAGAAAAATGCATTTTTAACTATTTCCTCAGAAATGACTAAAGCAAATTTAACCAAACTTTACAGGAATGGTGTAAGGAAGGTCCTTTATTTAGATTGCCAAAATTTTTCTGATCCGTCAAAAAACATGGCCGCCAGCACAGAAGATAGTTTAACATTGGACCCTATGGGAAAAGCATATATTTGCTATCTTTTTTGAAACCGCTGAGCCAATTTGAACCAAACTTTACAGGAATAATGTATGCAAGGTCATTTACTAAGATTGCGCAAATTTTTCTGATCCGCCAAAAAAAATGGCCGCCAGGACCAAACAAAGTTTAACATTGGGCCCTATGGGAAAATGCACATTTTGGCTATCTCCTCTGAAACAACAGAAGCGAATTCAATTAAACTTTACAGGAATAATGTATGGAAGGTCTTTTGCAAAGATTGCCGAAATTTTTCTGATCCGCCTAAAAATATGGCTGTCAGCAGGAAACATAGTTTAACATTGGATCCTATGGGAAAAACACATTTTGGCAATCTCCTCTGAAACTATTGAAGCAAACTTAACCAAACTTTAGATGAATGATGTATAGAAGGTCCTTTACATACATTGCCAAAATTTTTCTGATTGGCCAAAAAACATGGCTGCCAGAGCAAAAGGTAGTTTAACATGGGACCCTATGGGAAAAACGCATTTTGGCTATCTCCTCAGAAATGACTAAAGCGAATTTAACCAAACTTTACAGGAATGATGTATAGAAGGTCCTTTACTTAGATTGCCAAAATTTTTCTCATCCACCGAAAAACATGGCCGCCAGGGCATAAGATAGTTTAACATTGGACCCTATGGGAAAAACGCATTTTTGACTATGTCCTCAGAAATGACTTAAGCAAATTGAACCAAACTTTACAGGAATTATGTATAGAAGGTCCTTTACATAGATTGTCAAAATTTTTCTGATCCTCCAAAAAACATGGCTGCCAGTGGAGAACATAGTTTCACATTGGACCCTAGGTTACAGACCTCAGTTGTGACTTGACACTCAAAATTAGCCAATTTTGGACTTAACACATTTAGTGTTATGCACCCATATTTCAATAATTTTGCTGAAACAACATGAATGTTGATACTTTTTCAATTCAGGAGAATTAAAACAATATTTCTATACTGTATTTATGACCCAAGTGCAAATTTTCACAATTTTGGAAAACATTTTGTTTCCATGGCAACCACACAAAAAATTGCAAAATATTACCCCCAAATAGGCCATATTCATAGAATCAGATGGTAAACAAACCTCGAACTACATACAATGGCACACATTTTCCCTGAATCCTTAAATATTCCACTTTTTCTTTGTGAAGGAAAACCAGGGTCTTGTTGGATTCATTTTTTCAGAAATTTGGGAAATGTGCCAAACATGCTAAAAGCACATGGCAATGTTTACACTCAAAATGTGGTATTGCCATAGGAAGTGTATGGTGCGGTGGAAGTCCTTACGCCGGAAATATAGTGCTATAGTCAATCAATTCAGGTTTAAATTTTTGCAAACCTAAGAACCTCTCACCATGGCAATATTGCAAACTACTACCTATTAACAAATTTAAATGAGCATGGTCTAAGGAAAGGCATCTGGGTTTGTTTTATGCACTACTTTTGACCGTCCCACATCTGGCCTTATCACGACTGAGGTCTAATACCATAAGGCTCAGGCTAAATTTCAAAACTCAGAATTTTACTTATTTCACTTCATTTTCTGAAAGAAGACAATATTCTGAATTAAATGATATATAACATGGTGGTGTGTTTGCAAATTTTGCCAAAATAGGCTTCATGCAACTGATAGGGTAGCATTCCATAATATGGTCATTTTACAATCATTTAGACTGATTTTGGCAATTTTGGCAAAATTGATCAAACTCATTGGAGTTTGAATGCTTTTTCCAAATGACTTTAAACCAAATAATAAACAGATAATTTTATTCATAGTTGTCTTATGCTGAATGTGCATATCAACATTTTACATTCAAACTCTAGTTTTTGCCAAATTGTTGCCAATTTTGCCAAATCAAAAGGAATGAATATCAAAACAAGTAAAAGTACAGCACAAGCTGAATTTAATCAATTAAGATTTGCAAATAATGCCAATAACTGTGGAATAGTCCATGAAATTCTGAATTTTTGTATCAATGTCTATTGAAATTCACTTGTTTCCAGTTAAAAATCAAGAAATTTCATACTGCATAATAGAGATAATGGGAGATAATTCTTGAATTCCATTATTCAAACACCTCCAAATGTTTTGATGACATCATAATTGCAAAATATGATGTCATTAGTTTTAGGGTACACTAAAATTTGAATTTTATGCAGATTCATATAGTTAAAGTTGATGAATATTGGTTGCAAAATATGAATTGCTGCAATATGCACACTGTTTTGCCATGTTTAAGCTTTTAGGATAGCACACACTGCCAAATATAAGACAAATTGAAATCCATTCACATGGAACAATTGGTACATTTGTTCTTGTTGACTCAGTTTCCATGGTGATTTCAATGTTTACACATATAACCCAACTGTTTTCCAATAGATTTTGCAAGAAAAGTAACTAAAATAACATAAAAAGTGTCCAAAATAGCTCATAGTATCCCCCAAATACATAAATCAGACAATTTGACCTTTTTGCACTTAAACTGACCTTTGACCTTTTACACTGAAAACCATTGCAAATGAGTTCATTCCACATTTTTTCAAAGTGACTGATAAAATAGTGTAAAACAAGTAGAAATAAGATTTTCCTCATGAATTTTATGACTTTTCATGATTTTGTATTTTTGCTTATGGTTACAGACCTCAGTTGTGACTTGACACTCAAAATTAGCCAATTTTGGACTTAACACATTTAGTGTTATGCACCCATATTTCAATAATTTTGCTGAAACAACATGAATGTTGATACTTTTTCAATTCAGGAGAATTAAAACAATATTTCTATACTGTATTTATGACCCAAGTGCAAATTTTCACAATTTTGGAAAACATTTTGTTTCCATGGCAACCACACAAAAAATTGCAAAATATTACCCCCAAATAGGCCATATTCATAGAATCAGATGGTAAACAAACCTCGAACTACATACAATGGCACACATTTTCCCTGAATCCTTAAATATTCCACTTTTTCTTTGTGAAGGAAAACCAGGGTCTTGTTGGATTCATTTTTTCAGAAATTTGGGAAATGTGCCAAACATGCTAAAAGCACATGGCAATGTTTACACTCAAAATGTGGTATTGCCATAGGAAGTGTATGGTGCGGTGGAAGTCCTTACGCCGGAAATATAGTGCTATAGTCAATCAATTCAGGTTTAAATTTTTGCAAACCTAAGAACCTCTCACCATGGCAATATTGCAAACTACTACCTATTAACAAATTTAAATGAGCATGGTCTAAGGAAAGGCATCTGGGTTTGTTTTATGCACTACTTTTGACCGTCCCACATCTGGCCTTATCACGACTGAGGTCTAATACCCTATGGGAAAAGCATATATATGCTATCTCCTCTGAAGCTAGTGAAGCAAATTGAACCAAACTTTACAGGAATGATGTATAAATGGTCCTTTACATAGATTGCCAAATTTTTTCTGATCTGCAAAAAAAAAACATGGCTGTCAGCGCAAAAGATAGTTTAACATTGGACTTTATGGGAAAAACGCATTTTTGACTATGTCCTCAGAAATGACTGAAGCAAATTGAACCAAACTTTACAGGAATGATGTATAGAAGGTCCTTTACATAGATTGCCAAAATTTTCCTGATCTGCCATAAAACATGGCTGCCAGTGGAGAACATTGTTTCACATTGGACCCTATGGGAAAAGCATATATTTGCTATTTCTTTTGAAGCTACTAAAGCAAATTGAACCAAACTTTACAGGAATGATGTATGGATGGTTCTTTACTTAGATTGTGGACATTTTTTTGATCCGCCAAAAAGATGGCTGCCAGCACAGAACATAGTTTAACCCTATGGGAATAGCATATATTTGCTATCTCCTCTAAAGCTACTGTAGCAAATTAAACCAAACTTTATGGGAATGATGTATGGAAGGTCCTTTACTTAGATTGACAAATTCAAATTGCCTGTTTCATATACAATAAAGGCAAAACACTTTCAAAATCTCGGAAGCTGAAATTTCATTGGACAATAAATGTTACAACAATGGCTCATTCACATATGCCCCTAAATGGTGTTTCCTCAGATCTCCCACTCCGCACCTATATCAAAAATGGGGGAGCAAGTAAGAGATGTGATTTTAATCAGATTGAAAAAACTGTGAATGGTACATATAGTTCTACAGTGATTTCCTTAGCCATTCTGTCTGATATAAACAGTGCATTTTTTCATCACTGGAATACAAATTTGCTTTAAAAGCATTTTAGTCAGGTGAGCGATACAGGCTCAGCCACACTGAGCCTCTGGTTAAACATTTCTGGTGATAATGACATAGGACTTTTGGTTAATTGTAGGTATTTACATGACGATCATTTTGATATATCGATTAAGGTCATGGGTTCAAAGGTCAAGGTCACAGATGTACAAGTTTACCAAAATAGTTAATTATCTGCAAAACTATGAACTTTTTGTATAGGCACGTATATTAGAATATTGTAGGTAATGGCCCATTGGTCATTTTGATATATAAATAAAGGTCATGAGTTCAAAGGTCAAGGTCACAGATGTAAACAAGTACTGAAATGATTATTTATCTAAAAAACTATAGACTTTTTGTATTGGCATGTATATTAGAATATTGTAGGTATTAGCCTAACAACCATTTTGATATATGAATGAAGGTTATGGGTTCAAAGGTCAAGGTCACAGATGTGAACAAGTTCTGAAATGATTATTTATCTCAAAAACTATAAACCTTTTGTATAGGCATGTATATTAGAATATTTAGGTATTATCCTAATTATCATTTTGATATATGAATGAAGGTCATGGGTTCAAAGGTCAAGGTCACAGATGCAAATGAATACCTAAATGGTTAATTATCTTGAAAACTATTAATTTTTTGTATAGGCATGTATATTAGAATATTGTTGGTACTGGCACAGTGGTCATTTTGATATATGAATGAAGGTTATGGGTTCAAATGTCAAGATCACATATAACAAGTACTGAGATGATTATTTATCTCAAAAACTATAAACTTTTTGTATAGGGATGTTTATTAGAATATTGGCCTAATTATCATTTTGATATTTGAATGAAGCTCATGGGTTCAAAGGTCACAGGTGAGCGTTAAGGCCCATGGGCCTCTTGTTATTATAATGATGCTAACTTATGTTATTTATGTCATAAAAATAGGAATATCTGGGGAAAATTGTTGAGTTTCCATGCCTACAATATTTCTTATGAAACATGCCCTTTACATAATTTTGTTCCAAGTTACAATCATCATGACTTACAAATAAAATGTTTTATTTATACAGATTCCAAGTCAGGTAGTCACTTTTCAGCAGAGAAGGATGAATGGGGTGCTGATCATTCATCAGAGATTCACATCGTTGGACGTATTGTTCTGAATCTGTGGCGCCTCTTAAGACATGAAGTAAGTTTAATGTCTAAACATGTTGAAAATAAAATGTTTCAAAATACATGTAGGTAAAGCATTTTTTTAAAAGGATCATATATATATATATATAAGCTTAATTATACTAAATACAATTTTGATCCAATTGTTTCTAGCAATTTTACAAATAATTAAATGAGCACTTCTTGCTCTGGCCTATTGTTTTTTTGGCATGCAGAATTATCTCCCTTGGACTTAGATTAAATCTTGTGCACTCATGACATGATTTTGAAATAATAGTGCCTTCTTCCTTCTGTAGATTTAATGCTAATTAGATTATTACACAAAATATGACACTTATCAATTGATTCTTCCTTTTTTCTGTTGATTCTTGTGAATTAAAAAACCTAGCCTGCATAGCTCCATGCTGTAAGTTTGAACTGAGATGTTGTTGAAATAATACAAGCTCATGCAATCAGAATAAATAAAATGTTATTTTGTTTTGATCTTGTGTCAGTTTAAACAGGAAATAATATACTGATTTATGTTTTCTTACTTTCAGGTAACATTAAATGTCTACACCTTCGAAAATATTGCGTTCCATGTTCTCCATCAAAGAATACCTTATTTTAGTTTTAAAGTGTTGAATTCATGGTTTAATCACAGAACACATCTACACAGGTAATAAATCAATAAGATAAAAAATAGCTGATTTTCCATTTTAGATTGATTAACTAACTTTTACCATGAGAGGAGATTAATTAGAGAATGGATTAAACTATTTAATCTTATAGTTGTCTCTGATTTATTTAAGGGGCCCCTAGTGGCTGCATGGTCTGGAGCCCGAACTTGGAGGTCTCGGCACCTCTCACTGCCTGGCTTCGCATCCTACTCAGGGAAAAACTTGGTTTGAGAAAGTTTGTCAGTTTGCTTGTCTAAGGTCAGTGGTTTTCTTGGAGCCCCCAGATTCCTCTACCATTTCTGAACTGACTGCCTCGATTGATACAAGTGAAAAATTCTTGACACTGGGGTGTAAAACTCCATCTTAAAAAAAGTTAATAATAACATATAGAAACTGTTTTTCTATATTTCAATATTTATATTGTATTTACTTTTAGATGGCGGCTAGTGAGACATTATCTACTGAGGGTTAAGGGTAATATGGAGATTATAGACAGCTTGGATCTGATTGGACGTACCAGTGAATTCGCTAGAGTATTTGGAATTGAATTTTATCATGTTCTTTCCAGAGGTTCACAGGTAATAAGTAATAAGGGTTTATGAAGTTTTTATGACAGAAAACCAATTAATCAATCAATTAATAAAAACTGATAAATATAAAACACCACATAAAAAGGTTTAAAAATGAAAGTGTTTTGTAAAATATACAACTGACTCTGCATATTTACTTTACCACAACAGTTTGTAGTTATCATACTGGGTCACATGTTAAGCACAAATTTACCCACTCACTCATTCTTTGTAATTCTTTTAGTACATGTATAAAGTATATAACCTAAGTGTAAGTGCAGTTTTAGTTTAAGTGTCAACTTAGCTCAAATTTAAGTAAAAAATCTGTTTGTAAAGAGAGTATTTCACATGTATATCTTTTTGGTTTGGTTATTTTCAGTACCGTGTAGAGTCTATGATGTTAAGATTAGCAAAGCCATTGAACTTCATTCCTGTTTCACCCAGTGTCCACCAGAGGGCCAGAATGAAGGCTCCAGAATGTATTCCATTGACTTTGGAACCAGAATCTAACTTTTTCCCTGACCCAGTAGTTGTGTTGGATTTTCAGTCCTTGTATCCATCTATTATGATAGCATATAATTACTGTTTTTCCACTTGTCTTGGCCGTGTTGATTGGTTGTCTAAAGCACAGTAAGTTTAATTTAATTACGATTATTTTTAGGCAAGGTATTCCAACAAAAATAGATGCTAGTAAAGTTTTACACTCATGTCAAGATTCATTAACTTTTATAAAGGCAGTCAGTTGCTGGATGCTGGAGAAAACCAACAACCCTCAGCAAGTGAACTAAATAAATTTTTCACACTAGTACCTGCTCAAAAGAGATATGAACCTAATCAGTTATAAGCTTTGTAATCGGTAAGCTGGTGTTCTAAACTATTCATCCCGTGAAACCTCCCAGAATAGATCTGATTCACCATTAGTTTATCATCTAAATTCTGTGTTTGTCCTGTAAATAAGAATGTTTAAAACTTATTATTTTAATACTTGTTGGTTGATAATTGAAATGAAATGTATTTTCTATTTCAGTGAAGGACCTATTGAGTTTGGATGTACTTCCTTAAATGTTTCACCATCAACACTTAAAGTAAGTCTTTAACTTTAAGGTATTTTTCTATCATTTGTCATGGGCTGAATATCGGCTCCATTCTCAAATGAAAAAAGTCTCGATTTTTCCTTGATAAAAAATTCCTAATCGGGCATGGAAATGCAAAATGACCTACTCGCACACCTCCCAATTTACTGACCTCTCCAGGAAAAAGAAACATGGCAGCCAATTTTCTGTGCCAACTTCTTGTAAAGAAAAAGACTGCTTATACAAAGTATTTTGACATAACTGGCATTAAGATAATTTTAAGTATTATAGACTTCAATTGCTATTAGATTTAGAATTATGTTAAAAAGTGTTTATTTATATGAAATCTCGGGTGTCATCCATCATGCCTTGTGATGTGAAAGTAGGACTTCCCCATTACTTTCATTTCTTGCAAAACTAGATTATAATTAAATCGAAGTTATATCAAACTTATATACAGACTTCTGAAACTGTGCCTTCACAAAATAAAACAATACTTTAATTTTAATTTATTTACTTTTCAGAAATTAAAAGATGACATTACAGTATCTCCAAATGGTATTGCCTTTGTCAAACAACATGTGAGAAAAGGTGTAATATCAGCGTATGTATCAAAACAGATATTTGAATGCTATTTTAATGACATCTTTTCTTGGGTTTTAACATATAATATTGAGATAGAGAGAGGGGGGAGGGGGGAGTTGGAGTACCCAGAAAAACTATTATTGAAGTGAATTAACCAACGTGCTTATATGTACATTAGGATCTGCAAATGTTGGATTCAAATCAAGGTAGTGAGAAAAACTTTGATTTTTAACCAGGTGATTTAGACCCCTTGATATTGAGTTACGGGTGTTTGGTAAACACTTAATAACTACTTCTGTGTGCAAAATAACTTGTCTGTGTATAAAAGAGTTGACTTATGTCATACTTCAGACATAAACATCTGCATCCAATGTAAAAGTTTTTGATGAACTTTTGTTAAAATTGTTTTGATTGATTAGATACACAGGCGATTCATGCTGTTCTTCTCGCTGTTCTTGTTAAAATTATTCACACATAAAAATGTTCATTTATTTTAAAGTCTTTGATATATTTTACTGATAAGCCTTGAACTTGTTTTCAGAATGGTGGAGGAAATACTTGGAACCAGAATAATGGTGAAGAGGTCTATGAAGGATTATAAAAATGATAAGGTGATACTAATGATAAAATATTATCATTTCAAAAGAAAAAATAAAAGAAAGATCCAGCCAAAGAAACTAACCCACATTATAATTAACAATAAGACATGCCTGTTTCAATGGCTCAATCATGATGTTTTCATTGAATTTTTCAGTAGGTGTTGATTCAATCAAAAGTCCAGCTGATTAAATGTCACAAGCAATAATAGTGATAGTAGATTTAATAATAGGACAATATCAGAACTTCACAACCTCATTAAAATTGACATCACCATGCATTCCATATCACATGGAAGTGTAATTAAATAAAATTTATGTTTTAGGGACTTCACCGTTTACTTGATGCCAGACAGCTGGGGTTAAAGTTGATAGCCAATGTTACTTATGGTTACACAGGAGCTAATTTCTCAGGCAGAATGCCATGTATTGAGGTATGTTATCATATTATCCTATTACAGTCACTAAAGAGAGAGGAGAGAGTTGGCATACCCAGAGAGAACTAATGACCTTTGGCAAGTGAACTAACAAAGTTGCTTACATTAGGATCTGTCCATGTTGGATTCAAACCTTGGTGATGAGTACTTTGCTGTGTAATCTTTAAAACTGAAGTATGCACTATCTTATTTTCTTGAAGACTTAGGACAAACTAGAATACTTTAAATCAACTTTTTTGTGAGCACAACATTTGTAAAGTTGCATAGGAACATGTCATCATAGGAATCAAAAATAAAAATTAAAATTACAGTAAGATTACAGGATTGTCTAGAATATCCAAAAATGGATTGTGGTACAAATTCACTCAAACAATTTTAAGTTAGTGGGGAAAAAAGGAGATTGAGGTAGTTTTAAGTTATAGAATCATCTTTAATTTTACTTTGGTTGCATTTGAGACAGAGTTTTAAGTTACCGAATCATCATTCATTTTACTCCGGTTGCCAGGGAGAGACATTTTTTCTATTGACTAGTTTTATGAGTAAACATTGTTTATTTAAGGTTGGAGATAGTATTGTAAGGAAAGCCCGGGAGACCTTAGAGAGGGCCATCAAACTTGTTGAAGACACACCTGAGTGGGGAGCTAAAGTGGTATATGGAGATACTGACAGGTAAGTTTGTGCACAGATATTTACATAACTGGAGTTTTGTTTAAGACAGTTGAACACTAGCTATCAGTTAGATTTTACATTTTCACATTTCATTTTAGAATTGCCTACCATGATTTATGTCCCAGTCAAGAATCTTTCACTTATATTGAAGTCCAGGATGGTGGAAGAATCATGAGTTGCTGAAGAAAAAAACTGACCTTCAGCAAGTGAACTGACAAGTTTTCGCACACTACGATATGCCCTGAGTGAGGTTAGAACTTTTGCAGTGAGAGGCACAGTGAGTCATAAGCATGTGTATTTTAGACCTCTCCCCCATCAAGCCCCCCATAGAAGTTGAAGTGACATTTCCTATTCCAGGATTTTGCAACATAAATAATACCATCGATTCTACACAAATGTAATGAGTATTGATCACATGGTGCACTAATGAACCTTTTTTGTGTGTGGAATTCTAACCAGCATATCAAAAATTATGACATTTAATCTTAATATATTTTTTGCAGTTTGTTCATATTGCTAAAAGGTAGAAGTAAGGATGAAGCCTTTAAGATAGGATACGAGATTTGTGATGCGGTCACCAACATGAATCCAAAACCAATAAAACTCAAATTTGAGAAGGTAATTATACAGATAATAATAAGAATAGTAGTGCTTGTATTATGTACTAGAAGGTTATTCATAAAAAGTATTGTATTAAACTAAAACAAACATACCGATCAATGTCCAAATCACACTCTAAACAAAGTAAAAACTTTGAAAACTAGCATATTAGGTTAAACATGTAAACTTTCACTAGAAAAGTAAGGCATGGTGCTATGAATACTGTAAATTTCATTGCTCATATATTCATATGATACCACATTAATTCAATGTTTTGATTGGTTTATATGCCTCTTTTAGTTGGTGTTTCATTTCCCTGAAATTTTAAATTTCTAAAAACACCATTGTTTGCTAGAAATGAAATTTGTAATTAAGCTCAATTCTCAAACAGCAAAATGTTTGTGTCCAACTCTATCTCTGTACTATTATATGAAGCTGCAAAATTCCTTCTAATATTATATTTGATGTTATATTATAGGTATATCTACCCTGTGCTTTAGAGAGTAAAAAACGTTATGTAGGATTTATGTATGAAACACCGGATCAGAAAGAACCTGTATATGATGCTAAAGGTATAGAGACAGTAAGAAGGGACTCATGTTCAGCTGTATCCAAGGTAACCATATATACAAATACAACATAATATCCACCTATGATAAAATAAACTAACACAATGGTTGTGTTGATCTGTAATAAAGTTTATTGTTGGATCCAGTGTTTTTTAAATAAATAATAAATCTTACAAGGTAGGAAAGAACTCAACAGACTGTAACTCGAATTTTATTTAATTGACTAATTTCGCCAGATTGTTACCTGGTGACACTAGTCGAGATTTCTAAACATACCAGGTCCTTTATGCAGTGATTTAGGGTAGTGTGCTTTTATAAAATAGAGCTAATCAGTTAATTGGACACAGCTCTCAACACACAAATTTTTCACAAATAACAAAACAAGATTAGTGAGCAATGTGTTGTTTTTGTGAGGTTCTTTGTAATTGGTTTTAAATATTGGCAGTTCAGGGAACACCTTGAATTTTTCAATTTCTCTAACTACAGTACATTTAACAATCAGCAATCAGCTAGGTATAATGACACAAATCTATTTACTATAAAGAATTAATTTTTGACAAACAAACAGTGTGTGGCCTATTTTCAGATACTGGAATAAGTCTATTTACTTGTAATATTTTAGTTCTAGATACACAGTCATTTAATATTCTAATTTCAGATCCTGGAAAAATCAATCAAGATTTTGTTTACATCACGGGACGTGTCTCAGGTGAAGCAGTATGTACAGGCTCAGTGTAGGAAGTTAATGGAGGGTAAAGTCAGTATGCAAGATTGTATATTTGCCAAGGAATACAGAGGAATGCCAGGATATAAACCAGGGTCATGTGTACCGGCTTTGGAAATATCAAAGTTAGTAAAACTTATCTGTGAAAAACTTAGACACATAAAACATGTACAATTTATCTGTGAAAACAAAACTAGGCTAACAAAAAAACTAAACAGTTTAATCAGCAGAACATGTTATTATGAAAATTTATAGTTAATAAGTTAACACTTAAACTGTATATGATATGTCTTTATTAGAAACACAACTTTTCTATTGTAATACAATACGGTAATAATGTCCTGTTCTGTTCTTCTTCTCCCCCCCCCCCCCCCCCCCCCCCCCCCCCCCCCACGAAGTGATGGGACATATAGTGTTTACTTCAATTCTTCTGCCAACATTATGTCTTCCACTTTTCATGAAAACTATGAAACCAATCTTTATGAAACTTCACAGGAACAATCTTTGGGTGGAGGATATATGTTATTGGCTCTTCATATTTTGATCTTATACATTTTTTCCAAAATGTGAATTTCTATTTAGGTTTGTTTGGGAATACTTTTGAAATGACATCTCGTTTCACTTATAACTTGTTACTCTCAATTTCGAATTATTAGACAGATGTTGGAGTGAAATTGATACTAATACTAACCTTTTATTTCCTATTTTAAATGTTTTAATTTTGTAGGAAGCTTCTGCGACAAGACCGTCGAGCTGAGCCAAGAGTTGGTGAGAGGGTTCCCTATGTTATAGTTTATGGTACCCCAGGACTGCCATTGATAAAACTTGTCAGACAACCTATGGAGCTTGTACTGGATCCAACCTTAAGAATAAATGCAACATATTACATCACAAAACAGATATTACCTCCCCTTAGTAGACTCTTCTCTCTGTTAGGAGTGGATGTTTTTTCATGGTGAGTATAGTGATTTACTGGATTTTAACATAATTTTTAAACTCTCTCTCTCTCATCAATGTAAACTTTCAGCTGGTTATGCGGCGAAGTGGTCTAAAGCATGGGCTAATGGCGTTTCTCTGCTTAGATTCTTATCCCACTTGGGTAGATTTTAGTCTGAAAAAAAATTGTCAAGTTTATCTAAAATTTCAGAAGGTGCTATAGCTCTACCATGCCTGAATTGACCACCTTAAGATGAGTGGAACACAAAACTTGATTCTATCACAACAATGTACCCTTTTCAAATGTTGCTGTAGGTTTATTTTAAATATTTACAGTCATGAAATATTTTATTTCACACTTGGCAGGTGTAGCTAGCAAAACAGGAAGTGCTTACTCTTGCAGAGCATCTGACCTCACTTCTCTGGTGGAATGTTGTGTGTTTGTTTGATTGTTTACATGTAATTTTGACGTCGCCTGTATTTTATATTTAAGGTATAATGATATGCCCAAGTTTGTCAGGATAGTACCACAGACTGTTACACAGGAGAATAAAAAGGTGAGAGAAACAATCATATTGAACATGCAGATCACAACACTCTAACCATCTAGGTTCCTATCCCACTTGCGACAAATCCTAGTGTGAGAAAGTATATCAGTATGCTTGTCAAAGGTTGGTGGTTTTCTCCAGGCACTTCAGTTTCCTCTTTGGTAGACTTCCTTCTACATGAGTAAATAAAATCATGACTGTTGTAAAACATCAGTCAAAAAGAAAAAATTTAGACAGGAATTAATTTTTGTTCAGAATTTTAATGGTTTTACCAAAAAAAAAAACCAACAAATTAATAGATTCAAGAATAAATTATTCATCGAGCCAAAAAAAATGAAACTTCTCAAATTTTACTCAAATATATTGATTGGTTTGGTGTAAATGTCAAGTCCACATAAAAATATTATAGATACTGCAGACCTATAACAACATGACTCTCATGAATTATTACAATGTTTTGTATACAAATGCCTAAATAAAGTTCATACTATATCTGTTATTGTCTTGTTTTCTTATTGATTTAACCATTATGTTTACAGGGAACAATATCTCAATATTTCTCTGCTGTCAACTGTCCAGTATGTGATCAACAGACCAATCAGAACATCTGTAACAAATGTATGTCGGATCCACAGACAGTCGCTGTTACATTGAATTCTAAGATACGACATTGGGAGAAAGTGTATCAAGATTTGATAAAGGTTTGTAGAATGTTATATCTGTAGATAAATGTATTGAAGCTGAAAGTATAACAGTAGGCTTGTGTTTTGTTTGCAGAAATGTATTTATCATGTTTGTATTGAACAAATTCCATGTCAAATTTCCAAATGTTTCAAAATGTCATACAGTGAACAGGCATGCTGTGGTTATGGACAGACATGGCCCAGTGGTACTGTCACTGGCTTTCAAAGTCACAGATTGTGGGTTTGAAACTCACTCAGGACTTGGAAATTTTCTGAGATGATTTTCATCTGTCCATACCACTCGGAATGCCAAGTCGGCAATTTCCACAAATTGTGTTTCGGCTTTACAAATTTTGTATCCTTCCGCCGTATGGAAATTTGGGATTACTTTTTGACAAGTGTCTGAGGGGCGAAAAGACACCCATTTTTAAACCTATATTGGGACATAATGAAGTAAAGTTTATCGATGAAACTTTTGAATTATATGCCGAATAAACATCAGTTTGAGATTTAATTTTCAATTTAGCGATTAGATACTGTTATTTACACATTTTTCGGATTTCTTGATGACAATCAATTTCTTCTCGCAATTGCCCCAAAATTTTCGACAATCTTTAAAACTTGGACGAATTTTGTGTACACAAAATTACCACTTTATATTGTGTAGAATGTGACATCACACAATAAGAATTAAATTCAATTAAGAATGGTTTCTGAGCACGACCTATTAATATCTTAAAAACCCGAAAGACTGGGTAGTACATTTGGTTGTCAATGAAAACAAATATGGCTGCCCCCGCGATGATCGATTCTTCAATATCAAGTTTCAAATGACGTTGCAACTAATTTTAATAACACTCACGTGATAACGATTTCAAATTCTTTCATAAAAAACACATAATCAAATTTTACTGTATGTTGATAAATCAAACGACGACAAAACGGTTAATTTACGTATTCCATTGGTCAGTGTCAAAGAGCCATTTACGAAAATGAGAGTTATCTCTCTTGCCTTGCATAGAACTTTCTGTCTTTAGAAGTCTTTGCCTTGCCTAACTGAAGCCCCACCAATTTGTTTAAAATCTGTATTCCAGTTCAATGCCTGGTCCTGACTTGAGCACCATATACTCTCTCTCTCTCTCTCTCTCTCTCTCTCTCTCTTTCTCTCTCTCTCTCTCAGCACACCATACTCTCTCTCTCTCTCTCTCTCTCAGAGATGACAAAAAATTCCCATTATCACACATGGGATTGATTTTATGCATTGTGAACAAAGACAAGGCCTATATGACACAGTTTGACAAACTGAAGAAATGAAAAAACCAATTCCATGTGCATTAATATTGGCACATTTTAGATTTGATGGTTATTTATTTATTTATTCATAAAAATAAATTTATTTATTTATATATTTATTTAATTGATTATTTATTTAATTAATTATTTATTTATTTGCCTATCTCACTACAGAATCAGATGGATTTACAAAAGAAAAAGAGACATTTATTGCTATAATTAAAGTAATTTTTTGTGAATATTAGGAATGCTAAGTGTATTTTTAAATTTTTAGCTTGCTAACATGCATTTCATTGGATATTATATTTTCAAATATATTTATAACATATACTGTGGCATTTGAACACATAGATTTGGACAACTGAATGACCATTGTATATTGGATTTCTATTAACATTTGAAGAAAAATGACTGTGTTCTGCATTTTCATAATTAAATAGCTACATGAGTAGTGTTTCAGTTACAGATGCAGCAAGAATTCTCATCACTTAATGTCTTTAAATTCATTACATGTAAACTTATGGATTGTTTGAATTTTATAATTGTTGTTTTAACATGTTAAACCAATGTTGTGCTGTCAAAAGCTATACCATACATATGTATTCCCATCAAGCCAGCCTATTCTGGCATGGCAGTATCTATGTAGCCTCATATGCACTTATGTTTATCATACCTCAACTGCTCCCCAATATATATACTGTATAATATAAAGCTAAACCATACTGACACTTCTCTGTCAAGATTTAGTGAAGTTTACATTTGTCCATCAAGATCAATGCACAATTGTGCACTGGCCCATCACAGCTATACTGTATACATACAGGCATATAAAGATTTATACTGTATACACTGGCCTGTCAAAGCTATACTGTATATATACAGGCCCGTCAAGATATATACTGTATACAAACATGCCCGTCAAGATATATACTGTATACATACTGGCCCGTCAAGATATATACTGTATACATACTGGCCTGTCAAAGCTATACTGTATACATACTGGCCTGTCAAAGCTATACTAGAGGCCGCGGTGGCCTAATGGATAAGACGTCAGTCTTCAAATCCAGGGTCTCTCACCGCTGTGAGTTCGAGTCCCGCTCGGACCACATGTGGGAAAGTGAATTTTCCTTGTAAAAGTGAATTTTCCTTGCCGTTGGCCTTTACTGATTCACCTGGTATCAGTATAATGGACTGGGGGAGTGGTACGCTTGTCTGCGGCGTACTGACTCTGTGAGCTAGCACGTTAAAGTCGCCCTGAGTGCGCGCTAGTACAAGGCAGACCATACAACACACTCGCACTTCACATGCATACACAAAATAGTTCATAGATTAATCCATAGAGATTAATAAAATAGTTCTCGTCGCGAATAGCTGAAAAATTGCTGATGTGACGTTAAGCAACATTCAACCAACCAACCAAAGCTATACTGTATACGTACAGGCCCGTCAAGATATATACTGTATACAAACATGCCCGTCAAGATATATACTGTATACAT
Source organism: Anadara kagoshimensis (assembly GCA_021292105.1). Lineage (NCBI taxonomy): Eukaryota > Metazoa > Mollusca > Bivalvia > Arcoida > Arcidae > Anadara > Anadara kagoshimensis. The sequence continues at coordinate 72,289,023 of CM037865.1, read as the reverse complement.
ACAGGCCCGTCAAGATATATACTGTATACAAACATGCCCGTCAAGATATATACTGTATACATACTGGCCCGTCAAGATATATACTGTATACAAACATGCCCGTCAAGATATATACTGTATACATACTGGCCCGTCAAGATATATACTGTATACATACATGCCCGTCAAGATATATACTGTATACATACAGGCCCATCAAGATATATACTGTATACATACTGGCCTGTCAAAGCTATACTGTATACATACTGGCCTGTCAAAGCTATACTGTATAGGTACAGGCCCGTCAAGATATATACTGTATACAAACATGCCCGTCAAGATATATACTGTATACATACTGGCCCGTCAAGATATATACTGTATACATACATGCCCGTCAAGATATATACTGTATACATACAGGCCCGTCAAGATATATACTGTATACATACAGGCCGTCAAGATATATACTGCATATATACATGCCCGTCAAGATATATACTGTATACATACTGGCTCCTCAAAGCTTAACTGTATATATACTGACCTGTCAAAGCTAGAATGTATACATACTGGCCCTTCAAGATGTGTGCATATAGACAGGTCAATAGCTTTATCCCACTGCATAATTTTGTTAAAATTATTTGCATCCTTATTATTGGTCCATAATTTTACTGTCACACAATATGTAGGCCTATTCTTTATGGTATTTATATACAATGTTTTTTGTATAAAATACATATATGCTGGTATTTTGTGACACATTACAGCCTGTCCAGTTAGAGTAGCTCCTTTGGGAGAGGATTTGTTCTGTAAATGGGTTATGGGTTTGAACACAAAGACCTGAGAAATGGTAGTGGTTATTATTGCCTGGTACTATGCCTTTAGATATGAATATTCTGTAAAAGTGATGGTCTTGACTTAAGACTGCTGACTCCAGTTTAACATTCATTCCTTATTTGAGATTTTCCTCAACTTGAATTTATCAAATTTGAAAGCTGAATACTTTTTTCTGTATTCAAGATGTTCATAAATTTAAGGGACATTTTGAAGACCATTCTTGAGGATTTGTTTACATTTATATTCGAATTTTGTTGAAACTGTATTTTCAGTTGCATAAAATTGTTTCAAAAGTTGTCATGTTTCAATTAAGGAAAATCTTAGTTTAGGAATGACTGTAAAACTGGAACTAAATATGTTTATCAAACACTATACATTTAAAGAATGCTCACTTTAAATAAAAATAATTGATAAACATGTCCATTTAATGGAATTTACTAATTTTCAGTACCAGTAATCTGACTGATTATTAATTTGTTGATTTTGGAAGCAGCAAGTTTCATTTTAGATATTTGTGTTTAGCATAACTCAGGTGTTGATTGTTTTTAAAAACAAACTTTTAGTGAATATGGATGAGGATTTTATATACCACCCTTCTAGTTGCACTGTTTTGTTATGTGACACTACTGGTGTGAAACCTAATCTGCTTATTGAGTTTCAGCTTGGTTCTTGCTATTTTGCACAATTTGTTCTACTTACACTTTGGACAGGGAAACTGCAGTGTAAAACATAAAACCAAATTGACATTTAATTTTCTGCCAAAAATAATGCCTCATTCAGCAAGCAAAAAGTTTTTATTCAAATGAAGGTTCCATATGGTTGTTCATAATTTCTTAACAACACCAAGTACTAAAGCTTAGAACAACTGAAAACCATATCTGTTGCACATTTCTAAATTTCATTAGGCCTATCAGCCTATGGTGTGTGTGTGTGTGTGTGTTGACATGCAATGACACTGTTTTTTTTAACAGATATGGGGAGCTGTGCCTATCTTCAGATTTTTTAGGTTCAGAAAGGCGCAGGCTGAGTGATTATATTGAGACCATATAATGATAAATTTCAAGGCAAAAGTTACAGAAAACATGACAAGCCATTTTGGCATCCTAGTCCTAGGCCTATAACTCGCACACGCTTAATAAACGGTTGCGCAAGTTTTCAAGTGCACCACCAATTCACTGATACTTAATATACACCGTAAGGGGTCAACCAACACAATATTTGTGCACGAGATTGGCCTGTGAAATTCAGATTTGTGAAATGAACGATCGAAGCGGCATATGGCCAAATTTAATATGGAGACTGAAAGTAGGTCCTAAAATTCGGCATAAATCTTGAAAAATCTGACGAAATAGATGCTAATAATCGCCAAAACTTACTTTATTTCAGCCGTAAATACCATTCTGCGTCTTCTGTGTGTCCAAACTATATATAGAACATAGTTAGCTGGTTAGGAAGCAGTACTTACAAACTTTCTAAGTCAAATTAGACGGAAAATGGACCGACCCCATCCAAGATTCCGGATTGACGGCGGCGTTTTTTTCGCATTTAAAACTTGGACGTTTTTTGTGTACATAAAATTATTTGATGTATTATATATGGAATTGTACCTTGTAAAAAGGTCTTTCATTTGGTATAAATATTGTTTCTGAGCACGAGCTGTGTGAGAAATGGGAAGGAATCTTGTGACGGATAACATTTTGAGTTTTAGCCTGTGGCTCACGTTTCACTATAAATTACGAAATTAAACTGTAACCGGATTTTTAAAAAATAGATTTTGTCGGTTTTCAAATTTTCTGAATTTTTTATTTTGCATCCCAATCTATGGTAATCTGTGATACACTCAACACAGTTCCTCATTTTGTGTCGTTCAAAGGTTCGCCATTTTTTGACAAATTTTTCATCACATTTGCAATTTCACAAATTTTAATGAATCCCTACGCTGACGGGGTTGGCGTTCCGACTGTACTATAGCTGTAAAAAACTCAATACTAGAATAGTCTTTCAGATGAGACTCAAAACCAAGGTCTTATATCTCAGTGCATGCTAAAGACACCTCTGTAGAATTCAAAATAGAGTAGGCCACCTGTGGCATATAGAACATACTTACAACTAAAAAGCCATTGAAACAGACTGAGCAAAGCAAGATGTATTCAGCCTCTGCTAATGATGGAAAATTGTCTGACCTAACTTGGAGTAGGCTTATTTGTATAAATTATTAAAAGTACTTCAGTCATACATACAACCCTGGTATCAAAACCCTAGTATCCAGTGTTAAAAGTTTGTCGTATAGGACAAATGTTAAAGTGTTTGATTGGCTACTTTTACTTTCAAACTGTTCTTCTGATAGCTCTTGTTTATGCCTTGTGATAATGGTAAATTGATTTAAAGTTCACAGGAAAAAAGTAATGCTATACATGTACTACATGTATATATATGGTAAGTACCTGTAGTCTACTGTATATTAATGAAGTTTTAATTATTTTCAGGTGTGTAACAGCTGTATGAGAACTCAGGACGATAAACAGTTGTGTACATCTCTAGACTGTCCAATATTCTTCAGAAGAGTGACTGCAAATCTTGATGTCAATAAAGGAACTCAGCTCCGTGAAGTGGCTAAAAAAGCTTTGGACTTTTGAACACAAAACATGACAGAAAACATCTCTATATTATTTAGAGTTGATATACACACCAAATAATGACCTTTATATAGCTTACACATTCTCTTAAAAGTGATAAAGTAATATTCAGAACAAATGTCAGAATACATATATAGATAAATCATGTAAATGACAGAATATGCTGTTATGATACTAGTAACAACTGTGGAGAATTGTGAGAAATGTTCAGAGCTATATCTTAAATATGGTTTTCAAATGGAGACCACAAGGACATCTTTCCGGGACTCTTCGATAAAGTTTTGACTGTAAAACTTTTCTGAAGAGTACCTTTCTTAATTACCTTATTTCACTTACTGCATATGGGACCACCAAATGTCAAAATTTTGATCACTAGATGTCTTTATCAAATTCCTATTAACTGTTTCTACTTAAACATAGTTAGACCAAGTCTATGTTAGTTCTAAATGCCAGTATTTTTGAAATCTTTGTTCTAATAGTTCCAATTATGCCTTAATATATCCATCATAGGGACACATCGTCACAGGTACATGTTGCCATAGGGACATATCGTCATAGACACACATTGTCATAGGCACATTTTGCCATAGGGACATATCTTCATAGAGACACATTGTCATAGGAACACATCATCATGGGGCACATTGTCATAGGTACATGCTGCCATAGGGACATATCTTCATAGAGACACATTGTCATAGGAACACATCTTCATGGGGCACATCGTCATAGGCAAATGTCATAGGGACATATCATGATAGGGACAAATCTTCATAGGACATATCGTCATAGGGACAGATCGTCATGTGACATGTCGTCATAGTTACACATCATCATGTGACATGTCGTCATTGTTACATGTCATCAATAGACAAACTTATTATGAAGGCCAGGAAAATTTGATGATTAAGTCTTCAAAATTTAAAATTTAATCTTGTTTATAAAGGTTACTTATTAAGTCTTCAAAATTTAAAATTTAATCTTGTGTATAAAGGTTACTTTTGTTCATCTATGTTACCTTTGTAGACAGAGTGGACAAATTTGATGAAAAAGTCTTTGAAAGAGGTTTCACTTAATTTAAAAAAAATATGATCTCGTGTTTAAACATGTATTATACACATGGACATGCTATATAATATACCTGGTGATATAGTTCTAGATATATGAAGGGTATCCTGTAGCCAGTTAATCATTACAGTGAAATGTTGCATAAAATTATGAAAGTGAATAGTTGTGACTATTGGAGTTTTGAGAGTGATAAAAATGTAATGTAGCAATATAAAGTAACATCATAAATTGATGCACATGTATGTAAAAGTTCTTTTATACTTTGAAGATTGGCTGTCAGTACTTTACCAAGTATTTGCCTATTAAACATTTACTAGATTTTGACATATTCTCACAATGTACCTATTCTTGCCTTCATTTCTCTGTTGCATTGTGTTAAGATAAGTTAAAATCTTTACGATACATTAGTCCAGTCAGTATCTATAACTTTAGTATAAGTTACCTCCAATATGTGACATTACTGTTGCATGGATAAAAGTAAGATTGTGAGAATAGGTATAGTGCCAGTTAAGATTCTTTTGCATATATATTTTTTACACTTTAATTTGCCAATCACCAATATTGTATAAGAACTGTAAAGATTGTATTTCTGTATATCACATAGGAATCAGAATTTGTCATCAGAATATCAGGGTTGACATACATTCACCACAAAAAATTAGCGTCAAGGCATGATTAGATTGTACTATTATATTAAGTGCAAATTTTGGAAATCCTTTTTCTAGATTCCATCATAAAATTGTTTCCTTTTAAAAGTTGATGTCATTTTGAATTACTGATGGTCTTATCTCTCCCCTGAAATTAGAAAGAGCCACCGGTAATGGCTGGTTTGATGTTTTAAAATCATCTCAAATGTGTTTTCCATAACAGGTGATGCTACTTTTTTGCAGGGTGTATATAACATTATCTGTCAACCTTAAATACTCATAAAATATGTTCCAGCATCAAGAAATAGTAAAGCACCAACAGATATGTTTAAAGATGCAATAAGTTTTCATGGGCATTAAATCTTCTCCTGGGTGTTACTAGTAAATACTAATTGACTTGTAATAGGGCGTGAAGATAGATGGCTTACGTTTTGTTACTGTGATATTTGTTGATGTTGTTAGACAACTTTTGTATATTTGTAATCCAAGGTCAAGTAGACAAGTAAAATTTGTTTGATACGTAACAATATGAATATGTGTGACGGAAGTTTTCAAAATGAATATGTGTAGCTGAGTGGTTAAGACTTGTAATATAACGGTCATGATTTAAAGCCCTGCATGGGCATGTACAAATGATATGTTAATGTATATATAAAATGGGCTTGTGTCTGTTGCTGGATGCTAGTTATAGTGGCATAATGTCAAGCATGCACCATTATGTGAAATTACATTTTGTATATATGATAATGTGTGTGACGGAAATTGTTTCAAATATTGAAAAGAAGTTATGTGAAAAATTGTATATACAAAATCAGCCACTGAAATTCTTGTCTCATATATTGTTTTTAGTTACAGAGTAGAATGTTGATTGTTATTGAGTATAAGATTTTAATAATTATAAGGTCTTTAATGTTCAGAGAAGATGGATGATTAATGTTTTTATTTGAATGCATGTTGAAAAACTATTGGGACTTTATTTTGGCATACCTGTATTAAGATTTCTGACATCTCTTATTATATACATGTATTTTAGACTGGTCTAAATAAATACATGATGTTGCTAATTAGTGTTATGTAGTGTCCCCTGCATGGGAGTGATTGTTAGTGTCACCATCAATGTTAAAATGTTAGTTTATTGTTTTTGTTAACAAAATGTGCCAAGGAGCTACTGTAAATCAGGAAATTTTTGCATTCTTTTTATTTCTACAAATTCATGAGAAACAAGACACGTAAATGAAACTTTGCAATCTTTTTTTATTTGATATAATTTACTTGCATTAGAACTATCATCCGATGACGTGAAAATGAAAATACACAAAATTCTTTAAATGGTGATTTTGCAGAAATTTCCTGATTTACAGTATGTTTATTTCTTACATTTCACTTTTTCCAGACCTACTACAGGTTTCTTATTTGTGTTAGTTAATGTGTTTTAATTTTGCTTTACATGTGTTATTCTACTACTGTGCCTTATTGTTTTGTTAAAATATTTATCTTTACTTTTGTTGAAATATAAGATGACTGACTTGCCTTAAAGGCCTTGTGTTCTCTTAGCAAAATTGACTTTATACATGTATAACTGTAGTCTCTCACCATCAAAGTTCAAATCCAACTCTGCCAGATCCTAGTGTGAGAGAAGTTTGTCAGTTTGCTTGCCAAAAGTCAGTGATGTTTTTTTCCAGTCACTTCGGTTTCTTCAGCCATCACTGAACTGGGTGCCTTGATATAAATAGAGGAACTTTTAACTGGGAAATAATTACAGCTACGTAAAATCCATTATTCCAATCTACAATTGTAAACTGAGGGAGGCAACTGATAGATGTTCCCCTTTGGATGTAGAGTTTTATTATCAATCTTAAAATTATTGACTTAACATTACATGCAATTTTGTATTGGTTAAAATATGTATCGACTCGATGAAGTGTTATAACTATTTCATTCTCTTGTGTTTCTATCAGGTAGATTGATTTAAGTGAAGATACTGTTTAGTTGTAGACTATGTATCGGGTCATGTAGAAACGATTATTTACCAGTAACACAAGTGTGAAATATCCTTGCAGTTAAGTCTTAGAAGAAACATAGCTCAAGATTCTGATCATTATGGAAAAGTTAATTCAATTAACTTAAGGATAGTGCTAATACATGTATTTTACTATTATAACAGTTTACAATAATCACAAGATTTAAAGTTTATGTTTTCATTACTTTGTTACACTATTTAATACACAAATGAATTTATTTATATATATGATTTATTTGATCTCGATCTTTTTGTGCCATTTTAGTAATTAGTAAAGTTTTTACATTTGAATACAAGTCAACTTTTTATCAACCTTTATTGTTAGTTATACATACTGTTATATATACACACGACTAGCTGGTAGTTAGTAAGATCATCATTGATGTCATTTTTGAAATTTGTAACAAGTTTTAAGGTACTCCTGCATCTTAAATCTTTTATAATAATTGTAATGTTACACCCGGGAAATAAGTTGTAAAATTCATGCAACACAACGTGATGAGTCTCTATAAGGGATATCTCAATGATGTCTCAAATATCATTATCAGCGGGCATATTCAAAATGAGATTGCTAGACATTTTAAAACTATTTTCTTCTATTCCCATGTTAAAGCATTGCTGCTGCTTTTGAACATCTTTTATCAACAGTACCTGTATCATGTGGTCAGATACTGGCTTTATATTATTAGTGCATGGCTTTGGCTTTAGACATTATTTAAACTTTTAGTATTTTTTATAATTTTTTAAGCTTACAATCTTAATATAGCCATTTTTTTAAACTTGTAAATACTTTCTACAACCTCTGTAATTTATCACTTATTGTTTGTTTATTTGTGTAGAAAAACTTTATAATATTGTATCTGGTATACAGTGTGTGTGTGAGAGAAAGTGTGTGTGTGAGAGAGAGAGAGAAAGTGTGTGTGTGTGTGTGTGTGTGTGTGAGAGAGAGAAAGTGTGTGTGTGCAAGAGAGAGAAAGTGTGTGTGTGTGTGTGTGAGAGAGAGAAAGTGTGTGTGTGAGAAAGTGTGTGTGTGTGCAAGAGAGAGAAAGTGTGTGTGTGTGTGTGTGTGCAAGAGAGAGAGAAAAAGTGTGTGTGAGAGAGAGATAGAGTGATAATCAGGTATATATAGTTAAAAGTATATGTAAAATTATGGCCTGGTATGTAATTGGTGTAAAACATGGTCACGTCTGTTTCACAATCATTCCTTAACTAATATTTTCCTTAAGTTAATTCTGGCCAATTTTGGCAATCTCTTTAGAACTATGAATACACACTACATAGTTTGAAATGACTAGATATAGATTTATAAGCTTTCAAAGTGATCTATAAAATAACACCTTGAATTCCAGAATTAGTGAAGATTAAAAAAAAAATATTACATTTCAAATTTGTCAAATTTAAATCATGGAAAATCATGGTTGAGGAATGATTGTGAAACTTGTGCCTGGTTTGTTATTGTTGCAAGTTATGGCCTAGTATGTTATTGGTGTAAATTGTGGCCTGGTGTAAGTTATGGCCTGGTATGATATTGGTGTAAATTATAGCCTGATGTAAAGTTATGGCCTGGTATGTTATTGGTGTAAATTATGGCCTGGTATGTTATTGGTGTAAATTATGGCCTGGTATGTTATTGGTGTAAATTATGGACTTGTGTAAAGTTATGGCCTAGTATGTTGTGTAAATTATGGACTGGTGTAAAGTTATGGCTTGGTATGTTATTGGTGTAAATTATGGACTTGTGTAAAGTTATGGCCTAGTATGTTGTGTAAATTATGGACTGGTGTAAAGTTATGGCTTGGTATGTTATTGGTGTAAATTATGGACTTGTGTAAAGTTATGGCCTAGTATGTTGTGTAAATTATGGACTGGTGTAAAGTTATGGCTTGGTATGATATTGGTGTAAAATTTTGGCATAGTACATATGTATTTTTTTTAATCAGGGATATTGCTCAATTACTCTATAAATGATGGTGCAGATATTTAGTATATATAGAGATGATTTTATTATTGTTTTAATATTGGTGATAATATATGTAATTATAAATAGTCAATATAGATATGTACATGTAAATTATGATGATGATGATGATTGTGGTGTATATGATGGTTATAATGATGATGACAATGATACTTAAAAAGAAATCACTGCCATTAAAATGTGGATTTCATAACTGATCATTGTTTTGTTTTGTTTGCTTTAAGGGAGTGAAGTAATTGTTTAACACCCCAGTCAAGATTCACTTTTCACACATGCATCAAGAAATTCTGTTATGGGGAAGCAAGATTGCCTGGTGAAAACCACCTGCATAGCGGGGGAAACCAGATTGCCTGGGGAAAACCAATGAACTGACAAACTTTCTCATTGTAGCATCTGACCTAGTGGGTTTGAATCCAGAAGAGATGCTGTGATTTGTCATATGGTGCTTCAGACAACTTAGCCCCTGAGGATCTCATTCCAGAATGAGTGACAATTTGGATCTAAGCTTATGTTATGAACCAGAAATAATGTCACGTCAACCCCAAGTTGTGTCACAAAAAAGACACAGTACAATGTTGAAAAAAAGATTCTGAATGTTGAATATTTTACTTCACATGACTAGCTTAAGGAGACACTGGGGAACAATAACATTCAAAAACTTTAATTTTATTGGAGATCTTCATCTAGTTTTTTACCAAGAAATCTTCACTATACATAAATGTATCGCTAAGAGATCTTGTCCATGTTTGTAAATGGGGTTTATTTATGTACCTTTGATATAATATTTCTGCTTAACTAATATGAAACATGCAATTATATCCCAAAAACAAAGTTGGGTGAAGTATGTACAGTTAATCTATTTACTTTGTCTGGACAATATATTCAAGATAGATTCTTTAAACTTTTAACTATACATGTCATATCGAGTTGCTGTGCATCGTTTAACTATCAGTTAGATTTTCAAATATACTTGGTAATAATCAAAAACAAACATACTAAGCCATGCCCACAAATCACAATTCCAAAGCAAAGTAAAAAAAAACATTTTTTAATGTATTTTTTTTTATTTAACATTCAACTTTAACAAATTAAATCAAATAATCAAGTTCATTAACAAAAAAGATTTTCACATTTGATTCCAAGGACAAGTTTAATATGTAAACTTACATCCACCAGGGAAGCGAGACCGGGTGCTTCGGAAGTGTAAGCACCTCCTGTTTAGCTACTACATCCGCCATGTATGTAATCAAAATTGTGTAAAAGGAACATGGAACTATGGGGCGTCAAATATATCAAGGGCAATCCTGGGCACGGAGATCATACTTATCAACAATACTGTGATGAGTCATAAAATATTTTTAAGTGCCTTAAAAAGCCTAGGCTTGTAATATCATCAAGTCAACAATTTATATGTAAGCAACTTGCATTGTTGTATACAGTTCTCGTAATGGGAACAAACTCTACAACAGCATCTTAATTGTGAAATAAATACATAAAATCAGACAAATTTATTGTCCATAAAACAGGCCTGTAGCTGTTGACTTGTATTTTTACCATACAATTTACATAAAGTTCAGAGTATTGCGTAGAATATTGCTGTCAATTACCAATAGTTGATAAACCATCTTCTCTTCATATGTGGCGTTGTTAAATGTAACTCTAAACTGAAACAGTAATAAGAATTATTTTAAAAACTATACATGTATATAATATGTTCTAAACACACACAAAAACACACACACCGATAAGTTCATGAAGATTAAAATAAAGTAGCAACACTGTACAAACAAGATTGATGACAATCTGGAATATTTTGTATTAATGATCACAATAGACATAATTATCGTGCAACGAAACAAACTTGATAATTTGTCTCTGACTTGATTATCCCAAATCTTTATAAATTTTGAGTTTCACAGTAGGTGTATGTTTGATCTTTGAGCATTGCAAATGATACAAGTACTCAAATACTTTATCATACACAGAGTTAAGGTAAAGAGTATATATAAAAGATGTTTAAGATTAAGAAATGGTAAGAAAACCGGAGTTCCAGGAGTAGATGGCAAGCATTCAAGATATAGAGCTGGCTTTTTTACAGGATATGATAATCAGACAAGCTGTTTCTTTAACAAAGACTAAGACATCTTAATAGAGTAAAAACAAGAAAATCTGGTTTCCCCTACTATCCTTTAAGTAACCACTTCATTATTAAGTGAAAGAATCTTGACTGGGGCATAAAATCACATGCTTGCAGATAAAGATAAAAACTCTGAAGTAATTAAATGGAGTTTATTCATGACTGGTAACATTTAAAAGAGACTGATACACTGATTCCCATGGCCAATCCCAGCTTTTACCATAGTGAAGTTTTTTTTTCAAAATTTTTAGCTTTGCCTTTGATATTCTACAAATATACATGGGAATAATGAGTTCATTTTCATTATTAGACATGTGTATATTCAAAGTCACGTTTTCATTACCTTTTGAAGTAAATTTTTAGTCTCAGCAAAACTTTCCATTACCATCTCCTTGGCAACTGATTTTACAATTTTCTCATTCCTCTCAGATATAATATTTCCTTGAAAAACTTTATTCCAAGAAGAACTGAAAATAAAAAGATTTCTGAGATAATATTGTTTATTGATACACCTATTGGACATTACTATAATTTATTTCATTCTCTTATACAAACTGAAAAAGATTTTGGGATTTTATCATTTCAAAAGTTTCCCAAAATAAACTAAAACTGGGAAATCCATGTTTTCCCAATCATGTGTATGGTAAAAAAATGAATAGCCAATGGCATGTATATGTCTCCTAAAAGTTATGGCAAGAGTTATGGCAAGAGGTCTAAATGTACTTTTATGGAGCTAAAAACAAACACTCTGTCAATGAAGGATGATAATACAACAGACAATTAAACTTACAGTTCATCCCAGTTCATTGATAAAATTCTCAGGACAACAAGTAGATTCCATGATAAACCTTCAATAGTACAGCATAATTTACTAAAATACAAAGAAAGTATAAAATAAATGTACCACTAACAAAATCTTGGAACATATTTCATCAAACATAAAAACTCTCGAACATCAACAATCACTGTGTTAATTATAAAAATTGTCATTCGTAAATAGTGATAGAAGTATGAATTGAATTGTAGAGAGGTAGATTAATAATCAGGATTTAACACTTAAGGATCTAAAAATCTTTTTCATGTTCGCTTTATTCTGGCTTAATTTTGCAAGAATACAAGATGCCAAAAAAAAGCTTTGGCAATTTTTTTGGATACAATTCACTTGCATTTGCATTTACTACCATCTGAAAACATATAAACATATAAACAACAGTTTGCAATATCTTGAAATAACGATTCTCACAAACGTTCATTGATGCAAGACTTTCAGAATTTACAGTAGCTAAAGAATAAAATTGTCTTGATAAATGGCAGCTAACAGAGCTTTCTGATTCAGAATATCAACTTGAAATTTGAGTATTGAGAGATGTCATGATTGTCAACACACTGTTGCCTACAGCAGATTTGCAACTGTAATTCTAAAGTCAACATATTTTCAGAAATAACTAAACTGCATAAAATCAGTTTTAACTAAGACTTGACATTTGGCCATACACATGTATTTGCAACTAAAGAATTCTCTCCATAAAAGAGGGCCTAAGTCGTCAAGTGGGCTAAAGTGCATGCTTACAAATCACATCACTTCTAAACGCCTAGGTTTAAATCCCACTGGAGCTGGTCCTAGCATGAGAAAGTTTTCAGTTCTCTTGCTGAAGACTGGTAGTTTTCTCGGGGCACTCCAGTTTCCTCCACCATAAATGAACTGACTCTCTCAATATAAATGAAAAAAATATTGACTGGGTCATAAAACACTATAATTGTCTTTCCATCGAAGCAAGATGGTGATGATACACTGGAAACAAATGAGATACTCTATCAATGGTCATATTGAGTTTTCTTATTTAACATACCTATGTACCAAGTCATTACTCCTTAGGATGTCTAATTTCTTTTCAAGATAATCCACTTTCTTTTTAAATGATTCTAATATCCTATCTAAAACATAAAAATACATATAGGCTTAAAACTAAAATGGGGTGCTATTTCAAGTGTCCCCGAAACAAACTCCAACTTGGAAGTCCATGTTTTCCCCACCATGTACAGGATCAAAATATGAATAGCCAATGGTACATCTACACCATCCAAAGATAAAGTACCTGTAAAGTTTCATGCAATTTTAGAAAAAAAATCAAAAAGTAAGATGTAAAACTTACAAGTTTGTACCCAATTTCAAATTGGGAAAAAATAACTGGAATATTTGGGAAAAATATAGGTTTTGTACATTGGGAATTTTCGGCCCCAATTTAAGCAGATCTACAGCCCTGCTACCATATACATGACATTAACATGTAGCACTGGTATATGGTAATGTTGAAGAATTTAAAAAAGAATTTACCTCTTATCAACTTACCAAATTCAAATTCAAAAACATCATGCGGATTATCCTCCTGTACAAATCCATATTCTATAAATAGATGATGATTATCATGTGGTCCGTAAGATATAAAGACTTGATCGTATTTTTTATATTTATCAAACGTTCTTATTTCATAACATTGTGTTTTACTGTTATAGCCAGCTTCTACCTGCAAAACATAAATATGGTTAATTTGATAGGTTTCATAAATGACCAAATAATATAGAAGGGGCAACAGGGTCATTGATCCCTTATTTTGCCAAACAAACCCATTGTTAAGGTCTTATTGGGTTAAGGAAATAAAAAAAAATTGATGTAATGATTTTTTTTTTGAAAATGCTCACCTCTTGAAAAACCCTAAATTGAACACTGAAGTAAATGGACAGTAACTAATACATATCAATGAAGCTATGCAGGTGACACAAAAAAATCAATGACAATGAAATCTGAAAAGTTTGTGTGACCATAGTAATTTGGTTTAACCTCAATATTCGTAGGGATAATATAAATAAAATAGTTACCTTACCTGTGCAATCACAGAATGGTTGAAATAATCCAGGTATGGTGCTAAAGCAATCTCATTACCCTCGGTTAAGACACAATTATTATTTCTTCCTTTATAGTAAACTCCTCTAGAATTAACACAGTACCAAGACCAACAAAACGTCCTGAAGTCAACTATATTATACATCTCTTCCCAGCTACTTTCACAATAATTAAGCAGATCTCTATAACTAGTTTCTAACTTTTTCATATGATTTTGAACTTTTTGGAACAGTCGTCGTGGTAACAGTGTCAGTAGTTCATCTTTAAGATACCCTGGGGTTGTAAAGTCTTTGGGTAGTATAGTAATGTATGGAAACCATTTTGAATCAGTATTCTTATGTCTTTCCCATATTAAGAATATAGACAATATAAGCTGTGATGTTACGGATAGCGTGGCCTCTGAAATTTTGTCTGTTATAAATCTGTAAAATTAAATTACAGTCCAAGAATCAAAACTAGACATGAACATTGACATGAGAGACTAGGCATGAGAAACAGACCTGACTTCCCTGGTGGAAGTTCACGTGTTTGGTCTAATTTGTCAAAGTTTTTACTTTGCTTCTGGATTTTCATTTGGACATGGATTAGTATGTTTGTTTTTGATTATGCAAAGATTGCTGGAGTAAAATTAAACATCTTGAAACATTTTCACTCATTTAAAGTGTGCAATTTGGTTTAAAAAAATAAAGAAATCATTATCAATGAGCTATTTATTCAACATGATTCAAAACAATATTTTTATGAATACAGTAAAGCCTCATTATAATGGCCTTCAATAACTTTCCCAAAGTCTATCTCCTTTATATTTTTCTTTCTGTGTCTCCCTCGGTTTATCAGCATACTCCTCTTTAATGCCAAAATTTGGTGGAACAAAGGCTGATGACAAAATGTTGTTTTACTGTATATACATTACCACTTACCTCTCAATATGATGACCTATATCTGTTTGTAGTACTACTTCAGGATTTATTAAAAAGTCAACCGGGATAGAGATGATAGTATCTCCAGAATGTATGGATATCTTTGTCATTAATCCTCTACCAGTACCTAGAAAAATAAGTCAAAATAGAAGTTATATAATACACGAATAAATAATCTCATAAAGTAACCACTGTTTATGACTCCAAAAGCAAGAACACACTCACAATGGAATACATACGAGGCTGACCATATTAATACTGGTCTATATTGTATAGATACACCCTTACAAGAGTTTTGTGTAGGTGTAAAAAATCACATGAATCGTTTATCTACATATATACATACATCTAAACAAAACTCTTGTGAGGTTGTATCTACAATATAAATCAGTAATATGGTCAGCTTTTTACAAAATGTGCATAATGATAAATCTCCATATCAAACAGCTTTATAAAAACCGGGGTTCTAATCTGTCCTTTTAGGTAACCAACTCAATCAAGCAAAAATGTGTGTGTGTGTGTGTGTGTGAAAAATTACTGTTACCTCTAAACACTTTTGGAACCATGGTGCAGTTTTTGAAAGAAAAGCCCATTGTTTTCATCCATTTACAAAATAAAATTTGCTCTGGATTTACACGAATATTTGGTGAGTGATCTTTGATGCCCCTCCTCCTCCTATTTGTTCTTCCACAACGACGTTTAAGTACAGTACACGTGTTTGATGCCATGTTGTTTTGGTAGTAGCCACTAGCCAGGGATAAAGTAAAAGTAGACATTTTAGGTTAACCCCATCATTTTTTCTATGTAGTTTCCTCCAATGTCCGGAGCACCGACAAAGGATGGTGTGTGTACCTGAATAGTGTATCTCTCAATGATTAATATTGATTATTAATTTCGAGGTAGATTTTATTTATAGATGTACTTTCTTGCGCTTATTTAAAGTTTTAATTTAGTATTTCGAAATTTAAGTTAAATAAAAAATTTTTATTGATGTATTCCTCCTCTAAGGAGTTAAAAAACAAGCATTATACTTTTTTACCTTTACCCTTTTCTGGAAGATGTGATAATGAACAGTAAAATGATGATTTTATAAATAAAATAAATCATATGGTACAGCACTACGTTTTCCGGATAAGGTTATGTTAATATACTCCTATTTTGATGAATTTTTTTTCATTTTTTGATTCATTTTACAGTATCTTAATTTATCGTTCGTTCATACTTTTCTCTGAGATGAATCTGAACTTGAAATAAAAAAAACAAACATACTAATCCATGTTAGACACGTGAGCTTCCACCAGGCCGGAAGTGAGGCCAGGTGCACCGAAATACAAAATCAATTATGTGTTAACTAGTGTTTACATAACAACGTTTTTGTTTTCGTTTTTCATGTAAATTGATGATGATGGCATGTTTGTAAAAAGTTGTATCTTTTTGTATTTTAGAACAAAGATAACGGTAATTTTTACGCTTTCTGTAGGAAAATAATAAACTGTTTATATAAAAACATGATAAAAATGTTACAAGACATTCCCTCTAATGGTTGAACAAACCTGTACAACCTTCAATCTTACTGAGCATTAATGAATATATGCCATGGAAAAGATTCAAAAACTTAAAAGTGTCAATATCCAGGCACAAACACAAACTGTTCAAAGGAGGTTGTGTCATACCCAGATGTAAACATCAATGAATACAGGGTCCCACATGTCATTTTAGCATGCATGCAAAAGATTAATAGAGTTTGAGGCATGTATGGGCACTAGTAGGTACATAGTCTCAGTAGGTGGTTTTAGCATGCATGAATCAGGTTCAGAATCTTACAAGTGCCAATATCCAGGCGTTAACACAAACTGTACAACAGAACTTGTGTCACACGACAGGCGTAAGCATCAATAAATAAAATGCCCTAGCATGTCATTAGCAAGCATGCAAAAGGTTCAGAGAGCTTGTGGCATTACTCAGGCGTGAGCATCAGCGGATATAAGCCCTCAGCATATCTATTTAGCAGGCCTACAAACAGTTCAGAAGAACTTACAAGTGTCATTCCCCAAGCATTAGTGGATAACAAGGTCTCAGCATGTCATTTTTAGCAGGATATTGCAAAAGGGTTAAAGAGCTTCGTCGACCCGGGCATGGACATTAGTGAATAGAAGGTCTCGACATGTCATCAAAGCATGACTATAAACAGTTCTGGGAGCTTGTCGCATTCCCCAGACGTGATAATCGGTGGATACAAGGTATCAGTACGTAACTTTAGCTTGCCTACGGAAGGACCAGCATGTAAGAGCTTGTAACATTCCCCAGGGGTGAGGATCAGTGAATACAAGTTATCAACAAGTCATTTAAAATAACATGCCCGCAAAGGGACCAGAGAGCTTGTGCCGTTTCCCAAGCATAAGAATTAGTGGATACGAGGTCTCAGCATGTAATATTAGCATATCTGCAAAGGGTTAGAGCTTATTGCTTCCCAAAAGCGCAAGAACCGGCGGATACAAGGTCTCAGTATGCCATATTAACATCCCTGCAAAAGCATCAGAGCTTGCGACATTCCCAGAGCGGAAGAATCAATGGATACGAGGTCTCAGCATGCCATATTAACATCCCTGCAAAAGGGTCAGGGCTTGTGGCATTCCCAGAGCACAAGAATCAGTGGATACAAGGTCTCAGCATGTCATATTAACATCCCTGCAAAAGGGCCAGGGCTTGTGACATTCCCAGAGCGCGAGAATCAGTGGATACAAGGTCTCAGCATGTCATATTAGCATGCCCGCAAAAGGATCAGAGAGCTTGTGGCATTCCCAGAGCGCGAGAATTCATGTATACAAGGTCTCAGCATGTCAAAGCAATGGCTTCAAAGATTTGTTATTTTTTTACCATGGCTGCAAAGAGTTAAGAAACACTTTTGTAATACCATTCTTCTAATAGCTTGTTAGCTCACCTGAGCCAAAGGCTCAGTTGAGCTATTCCAATCTATCACACCCGTCATCCGTCGTGTGTAAACTTTACATTTTAATCTTCTCCTCCAAAATTACTGAGCCAAATTTAATGAAACTTGGTGATTATTATGCCTGGGTAACAGGCTTTCAAAATTGTGTTCAGGGTTTGGCCACGCCCAACAAGATGGCCGCCGTTACTAAAAATAGCAAAAAGACAAAAAATATTCTTCTCGGAAACCAAAAGGTGCAGGCAAATTTTGATTGGATATTTGGATTCAGAATACCTGGGAACATTAAAATTGTGTTTTTCATGAAAATTAGACGATAAAAAGGTTACGCGTTTTTTGCGTAAAATTATGTAATTTTTAAAATGAGACATTTATTGTTATAAGTTAACTCAATAACGGCAAAAGATAATTGTATGGAGTTTTCACTGTTGATCTTGTCTTGCTATTTTCTTCCAAAAGATGTCAAGGTCAAAGGTCAAGGTAATGTCCCAGTTTTTGACCTTTGACAAAAAATACTATTTTTTAAACATTTCAGGTGATAATGGCATGGGATTTTCAGTTAATTGTAGGCTTTTACATGACAATCATTTTGATACATAGATCAAGGTCATGGGTTCAAAGGGCAAGGTCAAAGATGCACAACTATTACCGTAATAGTTAATTATCTGTAAAACTATTAACTTTTTGTATAGGCATGTATATTAGAATATTGTAGGTAATGACACAATGGTCATTTTGATATATGAATAAAGGTCATGAGTTCAAAGGTCAAGGTCACACAGATGCAAACAAGTACTGAAACTCAAAAACTATAAACTTTTTTTATAGGCATGCATATTAGAATATTGTAGGTATTGGCCTTACAGTCATTTTAATATATGAATGAAGGTCATGGCTCAAAGGTGAAGGTCACAAATGCAAATGAATACTGAATTGGTTAATTATCTCGAAAATTATAAATATTTTGTATAGTTATGTATGTTAGAATGTTGTAGGTATTGGCCTTATGATCATTTTGATATATGAATGAGGGTTATGGGTTTAAAGGTCAAGTTCACAGGTGAGCGTTAAGGCCCATGGGCCTCTTCTTTTATTTAATATGGTTGTAAAAACAAAAATTCCAAAACATGTCATTTTGCAAACATAATTATTGTAAAAACTTTCCAGGCCTTTCAGTTCATGGAAAGTGGGTCTTTTGGGTCAAGACAAGCTGTTTGAAAGTTTAGCAATTAAATATCACTATGACCTTAAATGAAAAAAACAATGTCAGCTAACATATAAAACTTGGCAAGGCTATTTGCACTGATGTTGTATATAAAGTTTTAAGCTTCTTAACAAGACATTGTTCTAAGTGCTTGCTTTTCAAAATTGCTATAACCTTTAAAAAAGGTAAAGGTCAACATGCTTTGAAAACTTGATAGCCCTTCATGTAAAGAATATACACCACTTCTTGTTTATTTCTATTTGGATATATGCAGTGTGCCGGGTCACTGTTTCAGTTTCAATTCTTTGTAAAGGTTTTTGATGGACAAAGGTTGGACTAGATATGCAGGAAAGCTCTTCTGACAGCCCTTGTTCTAAAACATTAGACCCCAAATACTAGCTTTATGGATAAAATGAAAAACAACATTAACAAATAAACTTTAAAAAATCTATAAAATTGATTTATTCATAAAATAATAACCACACATTAACAAATAAATACTATTCAAAAACAAAGTCACTAGACCTATTCCTAACAATAAATAACTGTTGTTTTGCTTGTTATAATGGGTGGGTTTGTCATTTTCTGTCTGGCTTAAGGTTAGGGTTATTAAGCCATGTTCATGGTTACATCTGCTGTTGTCAAGTAATGTTTTCCAGATATAAAAATTCTTTCTTCTATTTAAGATGCACTAATTCAAAATTATGTTTTGTTATGGAAGGTAAAAGACGTTTTGCCTTTAATTTTGGCAGGTCTCACATTTACATGTAGTTTTGAAAGCCTAATACCATCATTGAAAGGTCCATATGCAATTATATTATCAAAATAGATAAGCAGTTTTATACTGGTAAACATGTCAGGTCCATTGGACATTTGCAGTTAAAATACCAAGGGTCCCATTGTAAAATCAATAGGCCCTGGACCTCTGACCTCGTGTATTTTGAGCCCCCGAGATGTCTTAGGATACTAATTGCTCTGATTATTGTAACTATAGTTTTATTTAACAGCAGTAATCTTATTTTATTATCATGCCAGGCAAATAGATGCGCAGCTAATTTATAATTACTTATAATACTTATAAAATAATAACAAATACTAAATGGCGCATTTGTGAATAAAATACTCTTCACAATCACATTGTCTTTGACACTTTTGTGAATAACATACCAACTATGCACCAATCATATTTTTCTTTAACACTTTTTGCAAATAACATACTCTTCACCGACCACATTGTCTTTTATACACAATCTTCACCAATCAAATATTTCTTGGACACTTTCGCAAATTACACACTCTCATAATTTCACAGAAATGAACCATTTTTTATATGTTTTTAAAATGAACCACACTACTATACATTAATATAATTCACCGGTAATCCATATTATAGTCAACAATTTCTAGTTTATGGTTTGCCTTTGTCAATCAAACCAATGGTTAGCCATACAATCTCTGTTCCATTTTCCTTCACATAACCAGCACCATTCAAATTTACACCTAGTACAAGTCATATGCATACAGCCACCTGAAATATTGATTTTTTGTATTATATTTGTCAGAGTATCTTGATGCAAAAAATAAAAGCACTACCAATTTTTTAACTCAACATGATTTAGTTGCAATTGTAATAATTGTAATGGGTATTTTGAAGTGTTACAACACAAAATAAAATGACTTCGGTAATAGGGATTTTCTAATTTTTAAATGAAGGGATGGTTTTCAAGTTTATTAATTGTTCAAGTTTTCAATCAGAATGATGATGAAGAAACAAGTGGTACCAAATATAACAATTTTAGTTGCCTAGGGTATTCAGGAAAATAATGCTACAGTTATGAAAGTTCTAATGTACTTATGAAAATGTTGTACTATTTAGAGTATTCTTACCATCTTTTTCTGTGTGAGTTTTACATTGTGGACAAGGCTTTGTTGATTTTCCAATAAATTCCAGTGATTGTCTGTCCCATCTTGCTCGTAATGCTTGTTCTTCATTAACTTCAAAACCCTGTAAAAAGAAAACAAGATGTCACTTTGATGCTATATAACGTTCTATATTTTAACATTACATGCTCTTGTAATAAGGCATAATTTGATTAATTTTATTGTGATAAACTTGCATGTCAAGATAATTTTATTTACTCTGAAACATCACCCGGTATGAATTTGCACATATGTTGTGTTCCTGCAGCAAATGTTTTGAAGGTTTTTGAAGCACTGCCATTACAATATTTTAAACTGATCACTGGGATATTTAATGTTAATTGGTCAAGACAAAAATGGTACTGTTCTCATATAGTGAATAATACATTAGTAGTACAAAAACTGTCTTACTGCTAGTGTTTTGAAATCATCTAAGGGATATACGGTAATTAATCTTTATTACATAATGTATCTGATATCAGACTTGAGATTAATTTCCCTCTTTACTTAAAAAATAAATGAAAAGTCAAGAATTCAGACCCAAGCTTGGGCCACCAACAAAAATAAGTAATTAAGTAAAATTTATACATCTTTTGAATGAAACCTTAAATCCTGTGTCAATGTCAGGGCAATAAAGAACTCTTATTTATAGATGGTGATATCCTGATATAAGTAAGAAACATTCTTGATTGGATGTTAAACCCACTCAACCATCAAATTAAATTATAAAAGAAACAATAAAGTGAGTAGTTAGTTACCTGATTTGATGGTGGTAATATTGGTAATAAGCTACAATCTGTGTTACCATGGTAACAGTTTCTACAATCACTGCAAAATTCATACTGTAAAATACAATAAGCTGCCATTATAAAAGATAAAGAAAATTAAATGCACTTCCTTCTGATATCATCATGATGTTATGTATAAATAATTTTCTCAGTATTCTACAAGAGGTCAACATCTGGTACATACAATTTTCTTAGTAGTCTCTTAAGTTTTCAAGCCAAGACACCAGCAACAGAACACACCAATCTTCAACTCTTGAACTAGATTTGGTAACCATGGCAAGTCACAAAGAAGTCTGAATTGCATTAGCAAATATATATCTCTGACCAAGTTCCAGTAGATTCAGAGGAGACATTGTAAATGTGTGCTAATGAAACATACATGAACAAACAACTGATGGACACAAACAGGGCATTGTGCAGGTAAGCTAGAACCACTGCCTCACATCCTGCTTTTTGGTACAGCACATTATTTCTTTCACTTACCTGACAACAAGAACATACAATTTTTTTTGTAACTTCTTGTAGTAAAAATCCTGCCCCACAACCAGGAGCTGGACACAAAATGCCTCCATTTTTGAGAACAAATTCTTCTGTTCCAAATCTTTTAAATCTTTCATACTAAATAAAGTTGAAAATTATACAACAAATTAATCAAAATGCATATGTACATGTACAGTATTAAGCAATGGTAATCTCAAATGAATCAAGGCTAAAAACTGTTTTCATGTTTCATCATTCAGTTCTGGGATTATAGAGAAAACTATAGTACAGAACTTTGTGAAGCTAACTGACAAACACTCTCAAACTAGAATATACCAAGTGGATGGAATTTTAGGCACTGTAATGTATAAAATGGCTTCATGAAATAACTACAGATTTTAAGATGCTGAGAAGAAAAGCCAGTAAAAATTATGAAAAACCTGGATGAATTCCTCTGATAATTGAGAATTCTTCTTAATTAAACTTTGAAGACATTAGGGGTGGTTGGGTGTCCTTTTCTCCAATTTTATAGAGAGGAGTAACTCAAAGTGATGAAACTTTGACCTAACCAACAAGATGGATGAAAATACCATTTAATGTTTTATGGCATGTATATGAACTACCATCTGGTCAGCGGTTTTAGTCAATAAACTGAATTTTATAGGTGTTCCATTTTGTTACTATCACGATATCATAATATCTTATTTCAGTAATCAAGTACTTATTTCTTTATTTTAAATTAATGAATCATTCTTAAATATACTCAAATATTCCAACGTGTTCCTATTTCATCATACCTGTTCTGCTCCAATTAAACAAAAATGGTGGGCTTCTTGAATTAATGAGTTTTCACAACCAGCTGAAATAAAGCAAAATACACTAATACCGGATGCAATGATATTATAGAACTACTTGTAAAACAGAGAGACCAGACTTGTCCACTGAAATCATCATGAGTGCTGGTCAAGCAACAGACACCTCAGAACAGTTTAAAGAACAAAACAACATCATATTAATATAATTATAATCATCATCAATCAAATATATTAGTGTAATATAATAGACCTTCTCTGTCATACAGTATAGACATGGGACTTAATTGTAGAGGATGTGTTTATGATTCAAAGGGTTTGACCCCTAGACCTAGCTGGAATGTGTTGTATGTTCCTGAACAAGATATCTAACTTTATATTGCTACCCTGCTCTCAAATAAAAGTGCAGATACGCTTTGGGTTAATCTTGCTATGATATGGCATCCAGTTCAATAGGGAGACATGTACCCTTCACAGGGATGAGTGAAGTAATGGTGGTTATGTCAAAACAAGATTATTTCACTTATATGGTTCAAGTATGTTCTGAGATGGTGGAGGAAACTGGAGTACCTAGTGAAAACTATCAATCTTCAAATAGCACATGTACTTTCGAGCACTAAAATTTGACTAAGTAGGATTTGGGCCTAGGTGGCAAGAACTGCTGATTTATTAGTGTATGCTTCATGCCACTCAACCACTGACCCATTTGGATTTGTAATAACAATTACCTGGACATGGTAGGCTGTATCCTAGATTTGGATCTTCTACAAACATTCTATCATTTAGACTTATTATGCAGTAACTAATAAAACAATCTATACACATCACATGACCCTTCTCACATGGAAACACCAACACAGGAGAACTGAAAACAAGAAATATCATTAAAGTGCTGTCACAGGAGTAATGGCAGACACAGATTTAAACAGATGGACAAGCAGACATGGGGATACAAATAGTACTTTCTGATGTGACTGAGCTAAAGTAATTACATAAAGAAGTATTTTTGCTAAATCAAACAAATATTAATGCTACCATAGAAAAGAGTTTGAGAGGAGCATTTATAAATCACCCTATCTGCCATCTTTCTATTGGTCTTGCCATCTGTTTATCTGTGTTAATGCATGTATGGACCATAAATTTCTGCTGCGGGACCAAATTCATGTTTTGAAGTTCAAGCTCATTAAGGGTGTATTTTTGAAAAAGTGTTCTCAATGGAGCAATGATATGCCAGGACCTTAAACTAATGCTATATCATGAAGGCTAAGTTACTAAAGATGTATGTTAGAAAATCAAATATTGCTAAGTCAAGGTAACAAGTGTAGGATTTCAGTTTACAATTAGAATGGTTTGTATTAGTTCCTTTTAGACAATTGGTGTGTTTTTGTTTTGTTTATGGGGTGTGGCATTCTCTGGTAAAATGACAGCAGATCTTTTACTACTATGGCATTCTCTGGATCTTTTACTTACCTTACTTCACAACAAGTAATGCACTCTACATCTTTG
Organism: Anadara kagoshimensis; assembly: GCA_021292105.1. NCBI lineage: Eukaryota > Metazoa > Mollusca > Bivalvia > Arcoida > Arcidae > Anadara > Anadara kagoshimensis. The sequence continues at coordinate 72,264,236 of CM037865.1, read as the reverse complement.
GTGTTAGGATATACATGTCTTAATACAACAGAATCATCTCCTTCTTTGGAATCATGGGCATAACATTTAAAATAAAATTTCTGTAAAAAATAGAATTCAAAAATTACTCTAAAAATAAAATAATTACCACAGATGAAATAATATTTCAATATGTATGAAAACTCGGATTCTGATTTAGCAAAACATACATAAACTGATTTTAATGTAAAGATATTGGTTGTAAATGAAAGATTTTACTTCACAAAACACTTACCGGTAAACATTGACAAATCTTCTCAATATCTGAATATAATCTACTACTGGCTAAAAACAATAAAAGTATTTACATGTACACTCTTTATCTTACTTTGGTTATGGTAATCTGTTTTTCTATTTTTGTTATCATTTCTCGTTGTACATGTATGTTTCCTCTTAGTGTATATCCCATTTATTTTTGGACATAACATTGTTCTTTACTCGCATCCAAAAGAACATTTCTTTTGAAAGCAAGAGGTTTAATTTTACAGAAAGGAGGGTCAAGGTAATAACATAAATGAATTATTCAACTTACAACAATTTGTTGACCACCATTACAGAGACTGTTTTTACACTCAGCTGTGATCCGTCTTGGTATTAACACATCATCAAAATTCTCTGGATCCTTAAAATGTAAAGGTATGTATATTCAATTCACATTGTAAAGTAGTTAAAGTTCATCGATAAATTAATGAATGAAATCATCCATCCATCCATCTGTATCAATCCATCCATCCATCCATCCAAATTACAAATGTTCAATATGGTAAGTATGGAGTTTAATAGAATTCAATTACTTGCATCAAGTAACAATTGAAATTTTGTTTAATATTGTTTAAGTATATCACATTAGCAATGTTTTTCACATACATGTATTTGTATGATAAACATTTTTGTTTATCTTGCATGTTTCAAGAATTAATCTAAATACAAATTCAAGTTATGTACAAGTTTTTGCAAAATATTCTAACTTGTACTAGTGTACACTAAGGTGACCTTAAGAGTGCTAGTACACTTGGCCACTATATCACAGAGAACTCAGTCTATTATACTGTTACTGAGCCTACCAGTAGATCATTACGAAAGCAAACTAATTCATTAAAGAATGATACATAATTTTGTTACAGTGTATATGATGTTTACTATTTAACCTCTAGTTTACAGACTTATATTGTAGTTGTAAACTTCAGGAATGCCCCCATAATTCAGAGATACAAACAATAATAATGTTAAAACAATTACCCTGTGTAGGAGGACATGTCCATCTTTACACGCTGCACACATCACTCGTAACTTCCCTGGTCTTAAACCTTTACAAACTTTACAATACACAAAGTAATGGTGTATGTTTTCTGCAAATAAAATAGTAAATTCACTTGTACATAACTGTATTTGTGTGGTTTAGACTTTCATTTTTATTTTTAATAGATAAATGGGATGACTATCCTGTGAAATTTAATATACAAAATATTACTAGAACTTCAAATGATTGATATTTTAACATTCCTGGAAGCCAAAATTGCCACTGGCTACTAATTTCTGAGAAGTTCTTTGGGGTTTACTCTAGTGGAAATTAATGTATTTTAACTATTTTCTACAATTCATTATAATTCCAATACCTTTTTTGAAACCTGCACCATAATCTGTAGAATCTCTTTGAACAACATCACAGTCAACCTGTTTATTCTTCTGTCTAAATGCATGCAGAACTGTATGGTTGCCTAAACACAAATCCTAAAAATATCAAATGTAAAATCTCTCCATTAACAATTAGTTATCATTTAAATTACGGTATGTTTTAAATCATTGCCTTCATCCTTGTTGTGACTGTTAGTACACAGAATAATGCCTAAGGTTTTTCCATTTTGTTGAAAGTTTTCACTTTCTTAATGGTCTTCTCACAAAAGTGAATTTAAATGGCTTTCATGTGTCTTCAATATTGTCAACCCCAAGCTATCCTTGGATAGCCTGTACATGTATTGTGTTTTTTTCTAGTGTTTAACCATAGACATTATTCCCTATTTAAAAATGATACCCTTGCCTGTCTGGTTACACACAGGGTAAGGCAGAGGACTGGGCTCTTCATTCTGTTGTGAGCTTTCTTCTCACAATATTCCCAAGCGAGTTTGAGTCTTTTTTAATATAACTTCAATTGTTAACCCTGAGTTGTCTTTGGACAGTCTGTAATGTGTTTTCTTTCTGATTCTTTACCATAGACAAGACATTTTTTAGGTAAAGGGTGTGTGAGTATCCACATTGTATTCTTCTAGTTATTTTAGATGAACAGCTGTATGTATATACTTCCCCAGCTATGGTTGATTGAAATAGCTTCACTACCTTGTACACAGACTTGAAAGGGCCCCAAGACAGAAAACCTGACCCACTAGAGTGTAGGTTTGGTATGACACTAACTACCCCAAACAGTTGTAACAGGAAGGAGAAAAAATGTGGGGTCGCACTATAGGCAAGTGCTATACCAACAGCTATCCAGACTGCTACACAGTAAAAACAAGCCAGTTACGGAAACTAAAACAATCAGTATGTTGAAATCTTTCTTATGACCAATTAGGGGTGAAGAGGATAAGTATGTATGTAATGGGTATACTTACTTTAATCTGTTTATTTCCTTCTAGGACTTTCCCTGCTAGTATAATCTGTATTTCCTCCAATGGATTCCTAACTTTGTTGAAATCTGCATTTTAACATCTTGTAACGTATCTGATAATTCCACTTCAATGGAACATGCAGCATTTGAATTAAATTTGACATTCAGCAAAATACTGTTCATTTTGTTGTAACATGTAAAATGTTTATAGTGAATCAATAGCCATGTTAGTCTTTACATTCCATCTGTGCCAATCTATTGAAATAAAAAAAAATGTTTTAACAGTCATAATATATGTTCACGATAAAATGTTTTGAACCAGCAAAAAATATCAATTTGACAATATAATAATAAATTTAATAAGGAACTTTAGAAATGTGACAATGAAGATATGTGACTGTACATAATGTAATTTTTTCTAACACTAGTGGCAGTAGATTAGTTTCAAATGGAATAAAACAGCTACTATCTAATAGTGTTATTTTTAATTTAAAATGTATATTCTGTTGATTTTATGTTAAATGTAGTAGCAGGTACGTATATTACTAACTAGCTAGGCCTACTGTAGGGCTTCCAGTCAAAGTGAAAGTAGGAACTGGTTACTGGGGAAATACAAGTTGTTAACTTCCGTTTTAGCTTAACTCCTCATACTTAACATTGAGCTTGTTAACAGTTTGTTTATGCCCTAAATACTTACCTTGTTTGAATTTATGACGAAATTATCCTTACATTACAAATGCCTTAAAATGGAAATCCATTAAAACATAACTGGAACTAACAATTTACCGTTTTAGACTGAATCATACGGGAACATTCGGAAGTCATTTAAAGTGTAAGAAAATATTAGAGATATTCCGAAAAGTGTTTTGTAAGGGCAAGTAAGACGCACATTAAAACGTGATATTACATATTATAAAATGGCATTACTGCGGACAGGATCACGACTTCTGAGAGCTCACCTCGATGGAAAGGCAGTTTCAGTTGCGCTTTACCATAAAAATGTAAGATGTCACGAAACGAAGTGATAAGTGCAATATCATTATCAGAACATTATAACCCCCCCCCCCCCCTCTGCACATGGCAATTGTGTTATGTAGGCAATACAGTGACACAGGGATGTGTAAATAACTTTATCATTCAGTTATATATTGTGCATTTTCAAAAACAAATCTTTCTATGTTATTATTGAGATGATATTTCTGAATGTCACATTATCCATGACAAAATTATGCAAGAAACAACAAATGATATAACCTTGGGTTGCCAAAGTATTATTATAATCATATTTTTATGTAAAATTTAATGTTAGTCCTGAATAAACAGCACAATTTTACTCAAACCTTAAATTTTCTTAGTTTTTGTTTTACAAAAACAGACAAATTGTTGTTTTACTCATTTATATACTGAAAAACATTATTCTTCAAACTGTTTAACATTCCCTTTGAAACATTTGGAAAGTTGCTGTGAGGGCTTTCAGATCAGACTACTACACTTGGGTAAGGCCAACTAATTTTTAGTCTAATTTAGGTTTATAACACAGTAATTTATTGGTTCTAAACTACTAGTATTTATTTATTTTATGCCACTATAGTAGACATCTATGATATTTATTTATTTAATTTATTTTTTGGCCGATGTTATTACCACATATTTTTATACCTGTATTATACTTCATGTATGATTGATAAGGATTAAATAGTCAAATTTAAAATTAAATCCAAGTTTTATTGATTTTGTAATGATAAAATTTAATAGCCTTCCAAAAAATCGCTATCTTAAATGATGGACGATCCGATCTGAAAGTGAAAACAATATGGCAATTCTAAAATCGTATTTATGGTTGTTTTTTTTTTAACAAAATGATGCATTATTTGACCCAGTATGACAAATTTCTTTATTTATTCTTTAATTATCGCTAAATTGATGTATTTAAGCCATTTATAACAATAATTGCCCAATAAAAAAATGCAATAATAAAATATGTGGCAATAACACATGTTATATATGTGGCAATAACACATGTTATATGTGGCAATAACACATGTTATTGCCATGTACGAAGCAATAACCATTTTAATTTTTTTAAGAATTAACCTTTTTGCATTCTTACAGGTAATAGATCATTATGAAAACCCAAGAAATGTTGGTTCTCTTGACAAGAATAATAAGAAAGTTGGAACTGGTCTTGTAGGGGCACCTGCTTGTGGAGATGTTATGAAATTACAGGTATTTTCAATAGCTTCACGTTTCATATAAATATGAATTTTCCTCTAAAATGAGAGGTGCAAATAGCATCTATATACTACCCATGCCTGTAGTCTGGTATATTGCATAGGGGCTTGCAACTTTTATTAATGTTATAGAATGCACCAGAAGTGTGTTTGCAAGGAAGGTGTGCCTTGCTAAGAGTGTTTTGGGGCACATCTCCCCTGTTCATCTCAGGATTTGCTTCCAGTATGTAAAAGAACACCTTTAACCTTTAACATCACTTAAGAATACACCAATGTAAATTTCAGTAACTTCACCTATAAGTTATAGTTATTACTGTAATATAAGTGTTTAACTTTGGTTAATCAAATTAAAATCTGCAACAGTTATTAAAGAGGCAGATGGAGAGGACTTGTTAACGGACGGATGCTCCTCAAGGAGAGATGGAAATAAGTTGTTTAATCAAATTAAAATCTGCAATAATTCAGATATTTGGAGGAAAATTGTTTGATTTATTCCAACATTGAAATATCTAGATGTATTTTGTGTCTTTAATTCATAGATTGAAGTTGACGAGGAAGGAAAAATAGTTGATGCTAAGTTTAAAACGTTCGGATGTGGATCAGCAATAGCTTCAAGTTCTCTGGCTACAGAGTGGATAAAGGGCAAATCTGTGAGTATAGATTGATGTTGCCAAACATGTAAATCTTGTGTCATTCAGACAATTAAAAACAAAGGTCTAGGTAATGTACTCCTGGTTCTGGTTGTTCAAAGTTTAAGCAGATTGTTAACCAAAAATTGATATGATGTAATACATAATAGTGCCCTTGGTTGAGGAAATATGGAGGATTGTCACCCTGAGGGAAAATTGCGATTAAGTTCTCAAGAGGAGACATTCCTCCATATTTCCCTCAACCAAGAACACTATTTACTTTATTACACAGAAAAAGTATGAAAACCTCTGTTTAAAATGCATTTAGTCTGTTTAGGTGCCCCAGTCATAAAGGAGGGATATAGGGACAGAAGTATGGTAACTCTGTAGTTTCCATGATTTTCTGTATCTAGTGTGAAACATTGCAATATCTCTTGGCAGTGTTGACCGCTTGTTCAAACATTGTGAATTGTTTCATACCAGGTGATTAGAAATCAACCAATGATAGTGTAAGGTACAATAATCATGATTATGATCTTACTAAGAAATCTTATCCAGTACACCATTTAAAACATGACACAATAAAATCAATATAACAATCTGATTGATACTTTTATAGTATTGGAATCATGTACTTAAACGTTAAGCTTAGCTACACTAGGAGTGCTGTTTTTAGTATCAATATATACATACATTGAATTCAGATCAAAAGTCAATGGTGGGGTAAAATTCGTGTGTGTGTGTGGGGGGGGGGGGTGTTTGAAAGAAAGATTTGCCAACTATAGTTATGTTATACTATACAACTGCTAAAGGTAGATGCTAAACTAAAATAATATTATCATAATCTTGGGATACTATTTGTTATAGTAACTTGAATGAACAAATTCAGAAATTGAAACATTTAAATAATTGACTTTTAAATCTATTTAAGATTGACGATGCTGCAAAGATAAAGAATACAGACATTGCTAAGGAATTGTGTTTACCACCAGTTAAACTTCACTGCTCTAGTAAGTACATGTCCATTTTCAAAATAATATACAGTAATATAGGGTTATTGAACTGATATTGGGAAATATTGTGTTGCCATATTTCCGTACAGTAGCCTCAAAATAATCTATGAAATCCTCCCACAGAAACCCATGAAATGGCATGCTTTTGTTAATATACAAGTAGTTTCTATTATGTAACAAAGAACAGAAGAGCTTGTTGATTCTGTTTTTTAGCTTAATATCAGGATTTTATTACTTGCTCTGGAAAACATTCATTTAAAGTATGCTAACCTGTTTGGACCATGCCATATGGTGTTAACCGAGAGCATGTTCACTGGTGTTACCTGAATCCATGTCCCATGGTGTTATCTGAATCCATGTTATATGATGTTAACTGAACCCATACCATATTGTGTAACCTGAGCACATGTCAACTGGTGTTACCTGAATCCATGTCATATGATGTAAACTGAACCCATACCATATTATGTTACCTGAGTACATGTCTTATGGCTCATAGTGTAAGCTGAACCCATGTCATATTATGTTAGCTGAATCCATGCCATATGCTGTTACCAGATTCCATGTTATGTAGTATTATTTGAAGCCATGTCATATGGTGGTGTTTAAGGAGCCCATGCCATATGTTACCTGAAACCATGTCATATGATGTTACCTGAATGCTTGTCATATGGTTTTAACAATTCCATGCTATATGGTGGTAATGGGCCTTGTCATATGGTGCTACCTATGGTGTTATCCATTTCACAGAATGTTACTAGAGCCCATGTCATATGGTGTTACTTGAAGCCACATCATATGGTGGTGTTACCTGACCCCATTCCATATGATGCTTCCTGAGTTAATGTTATATGATTATACCCGAGTCCATGCTATATGTTACCTGAAACTGTAACACATGATGTTACAAGGTCTATGTCATATGGTGTTACCTGTAACCCATGCTATATGATGTTACTAACCACTGTGGTAGCTCAGTTGGTAAAGTGCTCACTCTGTAAGTGGAAGGTTGTGAGTTTGATCCCTGGCTGGGTCTGACCAAAGACTTGAAAGTGGGAAGTGACTGTTCTTTCACCAAGTACTTGGCATTACGAAATAAAAGTGGCGGTTCTTTGGGATAGGAACTTAAAATAAACGAGGTCACATGTCACGGTAGGCGTGGCACGATAAAGAACCCTACGATAAAATGCCATCAGTGCACCACACTTTAAAAAATTCACCTTCGCCTATAGGTTGCGACGTCTCAATATAAGTGAAATATTCTTGACTGGAACGTTAAACACCATTACTCAACTCGACCCAAGCATGTCATATGATGTTACCCGAGCCCAAAATTTAAATAATTTGTAACTGTTTAATTTGTAATTATGTATACTAGATATGTAGTTCATATTTGTTATCTTTCAGTGTTGGCAGAGGATGCTATAAGAGCAGCCCTGAGTGATTATAAACTGAAGAATCAGCCAGATCCACCTACAGCTGCTTCATCTACTGGATAGGATAGCTTAACTTGACTTTACACTTTATAAATGACTACAATAGTATTTAGAAATATGTGATGGAAATAATCATGTGATGAGAGTGAAATAAAGACATACAATTTAAATGCTTTAATAAATATGCAGCATGTCTTGTGTGTAAAATATGCATTTATTACCATGTTTATTTCTGTGTTAATAGAAGTGATTTGACAATTATATTATAACATAACATGCTCTAAAAACCTTATCAAGTTTGAATCACTCAAATTTGTTTGGCTGTGGATGATCTAGTCTAAATACCCGTAATCTTAATTTAAATCTAGATACATATTCCTTAAAAATGACTTTTAACTTACAATATTGATAATGAACAACAGCAAAATTTATCAGGATGTATTTTTTTTAAAACCTGTCTGAAACCAGTCTGTAACTAGTGTATATCAGGACAAGACACAAAATCCATTACCGTTTCCAAAGATACCTCATATTAATTTGCTTTCACAGTTGGAAATGAGGATTTTCTCCTATTAAATATGCACTAATGTGTGCATCAAGTAATTTTTTAAGGAAATTTAAATCAGCACTTAATACAATTTATAAATATAATCAAATGTATAACATGTATTTTACTGTTCCGTTTTTAACGCACAAACTTAATTTTGACAGTATAATACATTGTATTAACTATCTTATCCAGTGTAAAGTAAGACATGATATTACATTGTGATGTTTATATATATATAGAAATTTTTATTTACATGGTAAATAGTATTTTTTTCTTTTTGAAGACTCCCCCGGTACAGTCTAGTTACTTGTAAAACAATATTATTGTGACATTGTGGCTTGATTGATATCACTAATAAAGATATTTAAATTCAGATTTTTGTGATCGTTGAAGATTTTTTAGGTCAACTGAGTCAAAGGTGACTTATAGTGATTGTTGTTTGTTATCATGTGTCATTTAACAATTACACATTTTCAACTTCTTCTCCAGAACCAGTATTAAATAGTAAAACTTTATATGGATGTTTCTCGGGTCACAACAACCTAAAGTAGGAAAACTTTAAATTGTCTTTTTGACATTAACATACAGACCTAGAAGCTTGAAACTTCAAATAAAGTTTCAGGACATGAAGCTCCACCAAATTTGAGCTGGTTAACCTTGACCTATATTCAAGGTCACAGTAACCCAACATAGTGAAACCTTTAAAGCATATTCTTATCATGAACTAAAATGTGTAGCAATTTAAATCTTCATATATAGCATAACATGCCAGTTTCACAATCATTCCTTAACTAAATTTTCTTTAACTTAATCTGGAAAATTTGAAATCTGAAAAATTTTGATAGTTTTCAAAATATTCATAAATTTAAGGCATCATTTTGAAGATCAAGCTAACTTTGTTACATTTATATTCTAATTGTGTTAAAATGTTTTATTTTTAGTACCACGAAATATTGTCAATAGTTAACAGATTTTAGTAAATGGAAATCTTAGTTGAGGAGTGATTGTGAAACTGGGGTCAGGGCATGAAGTTCTATCAAGTTTGCGAAGCTGGTTGATCTTGCCTTACATTCTTGGTCACAGTGACCTAAAGTAGTAAAACATCTTTTTTTGTCATGAATCTAAAGGCCTGGGCACTTGAAACTTCATATGTGACATCAGGGCATGAAGCTCTACCAAGTTTGAGAAGCTGGTTGATCTTGACATACTTTCAAGGCCACAGTGACCTAAAGTAGAAAAACTAAAAGTTTTTGTCATGAACCAAAAGGTCTGTAGGCTTGAAATTGTCATATATAGCATCAGGAGATGAAGCTCCACCAAATCTGCTTGACCTTAATTTGGGATGATTGTTAAGGCCCATTGTGCTTCTTGTTTTAAAGTAAGTATTTTGAATTTTTGATATGTACCTTCTTACTGCTTTTCTTAGTTTCAAGGACGTTTTAGCTGAGTAACAGATACAGCTGGATGAATTCTGGTTCATGGGGTTAATTATGATTCCTATGTTGGTATCAAGGATGTTAATCCTGTCCAAGGCTCCCCTTGACATTTAATACGCTTTTGAGTGTTTTACATAAATGATTAGCATGCTAAAGTTTCAACTGAAGTTGTCTTTGAATCAAATTTTAACAGGGTATATCTGAAATGATGCACATAATTTTGTTAGGTTTTAAGAAATGTAGGAAAATAATTCAGATCTCTTGCATCATGAGGCATCAAGCTCGTTTCATAATCATTCCTTTACTTTGATATAGCAAATTTTGGTAATCCTTTATGGTAATACAGCAACTTTTTGACAAAACTAGAATAATGAAATACTATTAAGTTTGAAATTATCTTAAAAATGATACCATAAATTCCTGAATAGTTTGAAAACTGCCATGCTGTTAGGAAAAATCTTAGATAAGAATTGTTTGTGAACTTGGGAGTCGGCAATAATTTATTGAAGTCGTGGTGTTGTGAAATTTGGAACTAAAGCGAGTTGCATATATTTAAAATGCTACTCGCAAAGCAAGTACACTAAAGTTAAGAGGAATGGAGTTATATTTTACACCCCAGTCAAAATTATTTAACCATTAAACTGTCTAGAAATGGCATTTATAGTGCTATAACTTCCATTGCCGTGCAAAGCAAACCGAATAACGCGCTAGTGCACGTTATGACTAGTTTGCTTTGCACGTCAATGGAAGTTATAGCACTATAAACGCCATTTCTAGACAGTTCAATGGTTATATTTACATTTCGCATTTTTTGAAAATCTTATTTTTGTTTTTGCATCCTTAAATAAATTTAAAACACTTGTGTACGACAGGCAATTTCAATTCCTGGAACAGCCTATCAAAGACGTCACGGACATAGGTGTCAGCAAGAAACGAGTGACGTCACATTAGCAAATGTAATTATAGTCCTTTAACTTCACTTGTCTAAAACAGAGTTTAATACAATCAAACACCATAAATGTAATTATTTATTCAAAAGAGGTCAGTTTCAAGTCATTGCGGTGGATAAATTGACTAATGAAGAGAAAACCAAGCAACTAACAAACTTTCTCCCACAAGTAGAATTCAAACCTAGGCAGTGAGAGGTACTGTGATTCTAAGTGTGTGCTATAGACCACTTGGCCGACCTATCAAACTGTTGACATCCTGCTCACATGAATAGTACGTTCTGCTACAACAGAACCTGTAGGAGAACAACCCAGTTCATCTGCAATTTTAGTGGCTTTACAATTTACCATTATGGTAGCTCAATTGTTAGCTTGCTTCATTTGTGGGAGGTCTTGGGTTTGTATCCCAGCCGGGTCTGAAGAGACTTTATATAGAAAGTGACTGTTTGTTCACCAAGCACTTGGCAAGTCATGGGGTCCTTTGAAAGAGACCTTAAAAACCAATGCACGTGTCAGCAGGTGTGGCACATAAAAGAACACATTGCCCTGACCCAACTGCAAAGGTAAAAATTTCTGCCACTTCTACTGCAGCTGGTGACATCTCTATATAAGTGAAATATTCTGGACTGGGATGAAAACCCCATTCAATCAATAAAATTGGAAGCCTTTGGTCACTCAAACTTATTCATATATAATACATGTACAGCAGTTAATGACAACAATTTTTTGTGTACTCCAAAATGGGTGTTACAAGGTTTTGACAGTCCTATATACTTGGGTGTTTCATTCTAAATGCCGAGTGAAGTGGTCCGATTTGAATAGGAAACACTACTAGCGGAGCTACTATGAAACAATAAGAATTTCCTGTTTGCAGAGAACAAATGTTGTTAGAGAATTGCTGTAAGTATTGCAACAAGGTTTCGTTTAGTAACATCTACAAGTATTATTAATACATGTACAGTAAAACCTCATTATAATGCCCCTCGATAACTTTGCCACCTCGCTTATCACCACACTATTTTGAAGTCAAAAAATCCCTTTTTTTTATGTTTTTCTTTACCCGCCTCCCCCAATTTATCACCAAACCCCTTTATAATGCCACAATTTGACTGAACAAATGGTGGCGATGAAACAAGGTTTTACTGTACATGTATATTCATTGAGTTTGTCCTAACCCTATACTTATCAAGTTGGTGCATATCACTTAATTCAGTATGCATATCTCTGTTTGACTAGATAGCAGACAACTTTAAGGTTAACCTTTAGTGCATTCACTGGTTTCCATTTTGCAGCTGGACAGACTGGAGCAATACCAAATTTAATTTCTTGCTCAAAGACATGCAGCACAATTGGGGTTCAAACCTGCAACTTTAAGTCGTATTGACAGCCATATTATAAATAAACATCGCAGACCACTCATTTCATTTTTTATTATAATACAGTCGACTCTCGTTAAGTCAAACTCGGATATGTCGAAATTCCGGATAAGTCGAAGTAAATTTTGCGGTCCCAATTTTATTCTTATATAAATATACTGGAATTATATGTTTAAGTCGAAATCGTGTAAGTCGAATTTCCGGATGAGTCGAAGTAATTTTTAGGTCCGTTGACATTAAATCATTCTAAATTTGATACACATGAGTCGAACCGGCAAACTTCTTTGATGTCTTAACTGTCACCTGTCACGTTTGTGCATGCATGATTGAGTTCCCTTTGTCGGAATAAACTGAAGTCCTTCCTTTTGTTACCTTTACCTGTGAAGAAAGAAACCCTTTCTTAATCACCTGACCATGAATCAATAATCAGCATTATTGATCTTTAATTACATCCACGCACCTTCGGTCGATCAGTGTTCACATGTACACACAAACAGTTACCTCCCGTGTGGGTCGTTCAAATTTACAGAATGATTACCTCTGAAGTATGCGAAATGAAAACTTAATACCCAAAGCTTAATATTTTTTAGTAAATTATGACGGAACGAGAATCTTTGAAGTGTGGGTGAAAACATGCCTAAAATAACCAAAGCTAAGTGATTTAATTTTAACTGAAAGATTAACAAACGATTAAGAGATTACGGTGAAGTTTCTGTTTAGTCTTCCATGCCGAGTTGCCGTCTTCAGGTTTTTCAGTCGAGAATTATGTCATCATTATTTATTTTTGTCATCACATTGTTTAATAGTAAAAACATAAGTAATAAATATTGAAATTATTTATTTTTGTCATTACATTGTTTAATAGTAAAAACATAAGTTATAAATATTGAAATAAATAATGATAAAAAATTGCCGATTATGGACCGGAAGTCAACAGTTATGAGAAGTACAACAGAGTTACATCTCATGTCAGGGACTTGCCGATTTTTAAGTCGAACTTCGGATATGTCGAACTACTTTCCACGGACCCAACAAATTCGAGATAACGAGAGTCGACTGTAGTATAAAGCCAACCAATAAAGGCCTACAACAAGTAAAACCCTTTTGTCATTCGCAGGCAGCAGGTCTTCAACCCACAGCCATGAGATGCCTCAAGCTAACACCAATTAGCCACAAATGCCTCCTTGTTCAGTCATATGTCTCCCAACTAGTCCCAAGACTAGAGATTGAGACTAATTTCCTTCTATGTTTAACAAGAGGCCCAATAGGGCCTGTGATGCTCAACTGGCAACTAATTTACATTTTTGATAAATAACGTGCAAATGGCATTCCCCCTCCTTTTTACAATTGCAACTGGAACCAGAAAAAAATTTATAGTTTTCGAGATAATGAACCATTTCGGTATTGTTTTGCTTCTGTGACCTTGACCTTTGGACCCATGACCTTTTTCTATACACCAAAATGATCATTGTATCAATACCTACAACATTCTGATATACATGCCTATACATAAACTTTATAGTTTTCAAGATAATGAACCTTTTCAGTAATATTTCGCATCTGTGACCTTGACCTTTGAACCCACGACCTTAATCTATACATCAAAATGACTGTTGCATCAATATCAACAATATTCTAATATAGATGCCTATACAAAAAGTTTATAGTTTTCAAGATAATGAACCGTTTTTGTATTGTTTTGCTTCTGTGACCTTGACCTTTCGACCCATGACCTTTTTCTATACACCAAAATGACCGTTGCATCAATACCAACAATATTCAAATATACATACCTATACAAAAAGTTTATAGTTTTCAAGATAATGAACCTTTTCAGTATTATTTCGCATCTGTGACCTTGACCTTTGAACCCACGACCTTAATCTATACATCAAAATGACTGTTGCATCAATATCAACAATATTCTAATATACATGCCTATACAAAAAGTTTATAGTTTTCAAGATAATGAACCTTTCCAGTATTATTTCGTGTCTGTGACCTTGACCTTTGAACCCATGACCTTAATCTATACATCAAAATGACCGTTGCATCAATACCAACAATATTCAAATATACATACCTATACAAAAAGTTTATAGTTTTCAAGATAATGAACCTTTTCAGTATTATTTCGCATCTGTGACCTTGACCTTTGAACCCACGACCTTAATCTATACATCAAAATGACTGTTGCATCAATATCAACAATATTCTAATATAGATGCCTATACAAAAAGTTTATAGTTTTCAAGATAATGAACCGTTTTTGTATTGTTTTGCTTCTGTGACCTTGACCTTTCGACCCATGACCTTTTTCTATACACCAAACTGATCGTTGTATTAATACCTACAACATTCTTATATACATGCCTATACAAAAAGTTTATAGTTTTAAAGATAATGAACCTTTTCAGTATTATTTCACATCTGTGACCTTGACCTTTGAATCCATGATCTTAATCTATACATCAAAATGACCGTTTCATCAATGCCAACAATATTCCAATATACATACCTATACAAAAAGTTTATAGTTTTTTAAGATAATGAACCTCTTCAGTATTCTTTCACATCTGTGACCTTAAACTTTGAACCCATGACCTTAATCTATACATCAAAATGACCGTTGCATCAATACCAACAATATTCCAATATACATGCCTATACAAAAAGTTTATAGTTTTTGAGATAATAAACCATTTTGATATTGTATTGCTTCTGTGACCTTGACCTTTGGACCCATGACCTTTTCCTATACACCAAAATGATCATAGTATCAATACCTACAACATTCTAATATACATGCCTATACAAAAAGTTTATAGTTTTCAAGATAATGAACCGTTTCAGTATTATTTCGCGTCTGTGACCTTGACCTTTGAACCCATGACCTTAATCTATACATCAAAATGACCGTTGTATCAATGCCAACAATATTCAAATATACATACCTATACAAAAAGTTTATAGTTTTCAAGATAATGAACCGTTTTTGTATTGTTTTGCTTCTGTGACCTTGACCTTTGGACCCATGACCTTTTTCTATACACCAAACTGATCGTTGTATTAATACCTACAACATTCTAATATACATGCCTATATAAAAAGTTTATAGTTTTAAAGATAATGAACCTTTTCAGTATTATTTCACATCTGTGACCTTGACCTTTGAATCCATGATCTTAATCTATACATCAAAATGACCGTTTCATCAATGCCAACAATATTCCAATATACATACCTATACAAAAAGTTTATAGTTTTCAAGATAATGAACCTCTTCTGTATTCTTTCACATCTGTGACCTTAAACTTTGAACCCATGACCTTAATCTATACATCAAAATGACTGTTGCATCAATACCAACAATATTCCAATATACATACCTATACAAAAAGTTTATAGTTTTCAAGATAATGAACCTTTTCAGTATTGATTCGTGTCTGTGACCTTGACCTTTGAACACATGACCTTAATCTATACATCAATATGACCGTTGCATCAATACCAACAATATTCCAATATACATGCCTATACAAAAAGTTTATAGTTTTTGAGATAATAAACCATTTTGATATTATTTTGCTTCTGTGACCTTGACCTTTGGACCCATGACCTTTTCCTATACACCAAACTGATCATTGTATCAATACCTACAACGTTCTAATATACATGCCTATACAAAAAGTTTATAGTTTTCAAGATAATGAACCGTTTCAGTATTATTTCACGCCTGTGACCTTGACCTTTGAACCCATGACCTTAATCTATACATCAAAATGACCGTTGTATCAATGCCAACAATATTCCAATATACATGCCTATACAAAAAGTTTATAGTTTTCAAGATAATGAACCATTTCTGTATTGTTTTGCTTCTATGACCTTGACCTTTGGACCCATGACCTTTTTCGATACATCAAAATGATCGTTGTATTAATACCTACAACATTCTAATATACATGCCTATACAAAAAGTTTGGGTATGTGGTTTCAGAGAAGAAGATTTTCAAAGAATTGCCTAAATTTAGCATCTAATTTGCATATTCCGCTAATTACGAGCAAACAGAAAATGTAACAAAAAAATCCAATGCATATATTAAATGCCTAGACATCTACTTTCTAAATCTCAAATTTGAACTGAATCAGTCGAAAAATAAAAATATGTAATGACCATTTATAGGTTTTTGCTATTTATAGCAATGGCGGCCATCTTGGATGCCGCAGGAAGTTGATTTGTACAAACTTTAATCTACTCCACCTAGGGACTTTCCACACCATATTTGGCATCATTTGGGTATGTGGTTTCAGAGAAGAAGATTTTCAAAGAATCGGCTTAATTTAGCATCTAATTTGCATATTCCGCTAATTACGAGCAAACAGAAAAAGTTACAAAAAAACCCGTCACATATATTAAATGGCTAGACATCTACTTTCTAAATCTCAAATTTGAACTAAATCGGTCCATAAATAAACATGTAATGATCATTTATAGGTTTTTGCTATTTATAGCAATGGCGGCCATCTTGGATGCCGCAGGAAGTTGATTTGTACAAACTTTAATCTACTCCACCTAGGGACTTTCCACACCATATTTGGCATCATTTGGGTATGTGGTTTCAGAGAAGAAGATTTTCAAAGAATCGGCTTAATTTAGCATCCAATTTGCATATTCCGCTAATTACGAGCAAACATAAAAAGTTACAAAAAAACCCGTCACATATATTAAATGGCTAGACATCTACTTTCTAAATCTCAAATTTGAACTAAATCGGTCCATAAATAAACATGTAATGACCATTTATAGGTTTTTGCTATTTATAGCAATGGCGGCCATCTTGGATGCTGCAGGAAGTTGATTTGTACAAACTTTAATCTACTCCACCTAGGGACTTTCCACACCATATTTGGCATCATTTGGGTATGTGGTTTCAGAGAAGAAGATTTTCAAAGAATCAGCTTAATTTAGCATCTAATTTGCATATTCCGCTAATTACGAGCAAACAGAAAAAGTTACAAAAAAACCCGTCACATATATTAAATGGCTAGACATCTACTTTCTAAATCTCAAATTTGAACTAAATCGGTCCATAAATAAACATGTAATGACCATTTATAGGTTTTTGCTATTTATAGCAATGGCGGCCATCTTGGATGCCGCAGGAAGTTGATTTGTACAAACTTTAATCTACTCCACCTAGGGACTTTCCACACCATATTTGGCATCATTTGGGTATGTGGTTTCAGAGAAGAAGATTTTCAAAGAATCGGCTTAATTTAGCATCTAATTTGCATATTCCGCTAATTACGAGCAAACAGAAAAAGTTACAGAAAAACCCGTTACATATATTAAATGGCTAGACATCTACTGTCTAAATCTTAAATTTGAACTAATTCGGTCCAAAAATAAACATGTAATGACCATTTATAGGTTTTTGCTATTTATAGCAATGGCGGCCATCTTGGATGCCGCAGGAATATAATTTGTACAAACTTTGATCTACTCCACCTAGGGACTTTCCACGCCAAATTTGGTTCCAATTGGCCAAGTGGTTTCAGAGGAGAAGATTAAAGTTTACGCACGGACGCACGCACGCACGCACGCACGCACGCACACACGCTTCACCATGGCATAAGCTCAGCTGGCTATAGCCAGTTGAGCTAAAAATTGCCTAAAATCTTATCACTTAACAACATGGAAAATACTCAATGGTACAACATGGAAAACTTGGGGGTTTCTCACTTGAGGCCGTGAATTAAATAGGTAACCTTCCAACATTATGATCCAATGATAGCTTAGTAATTATTTGGATTACATTTGTAGTAATAGTGCAAAATTAAAACAAAAATCATAAGTTACAGATTTTTTTTTATTCTCTAAAAGAGCTCAGTTATAACCATAGTTTGAGATGATTTTCTGGTAAGGCTGTACTTTCTTAGCCACGTTTGTCTTTGCCTTTTCTCTTAGTTTCTGTAAAAAAAGTAAAAATACAAATTAGTGATTGTGTTTACAATTTATGAAAGTATGTAATATATATGGTTTATTCATTTTGTACAAGCGTTCTGTCTCAGTTGGTGGTACATGAATTGTTTTCACTAAACAGTCAATATGTTCGGTGATAAGTAAATCATCATAGACAGATTACAATAACTAAATTTTAACAAGGCAAATATGGTTATTAATATGTGCATCTCCTATCACTGTTGATACTGTCTACCAACTTTAGTTAACTTCCGATTTTGTTGAAGATTTGGACAGGACAGAAGGACAGTCAGTAGAGGGAGGAAACTTTGAATAAACCTATGGCTAAATGGTCAAAATCCAAGCATTACTAGTCCTAACTTGCATGATTTTTCCAGGACATATTAAATTCTGTAAGGATTTTAAAAAAGTTCCCCTTTTCTTATTCGACTGAGAGGGTGTATACTTACTTAGGTGTTCATTAGTTACAACAAAATGTTAGTTACTCTTAATTTTATCTCTTCTGCATGTGGACTTTGTTTATTATCTTATAATTACTTTACATGCTAGTAAATTATGCTAGAACAGATATGATATCTTTCTTACAAGTATTCTGTCTCAGTTGGTGGTACATGAATTGTTTTCACGAAACAGTCAATATGTTCGGTGATAAGTAAATCATCATAGACAGACTGAAAGTGGTTGGTGGAGTTGGGACCAAGTTTTATGAGTGCGACAAAATAATAATTAATGTTTCCTTATACCAATTATCTAAAGGTATTTATGAAAATGATGAAGTTTTTATTATTAAAGTGAATAACACAACACCCTTGTCTTCAATCTAATTTTTTTTAATTGCAGCATGCTGTAAACCGTATCAATTTTGCAAAATCACCTGATCCATTTATTTTTTAAACCAGAAAATCTATCGCTTGAATATGTTAATTATATCATGCCCATCATAAAATGCAATACAAGTTCTATTTTTTTGTTTTAAAAGATTGTAGATGAAAACAGTAGACAAGTTACTGGTAGATTTAATAGTGAAATACAGGAAACAAATTCTGACCAGCTCAAGATTTTTCTAGCAAGATTTAAAATACATGTATATAAATTATTTATAAGTAATGTGCTTTGATGTTTATTATCTTATAATTACTTTAAATGTGAGCAAATTATGCCGTTATAAAATGAGTATTCTGTCTCAGTTGGTGGTACATGAATTGTTTTCACGAAACAGTCAATGTGTTCGGTGATAAGTAAATCATCATAGACAGATTAATTAATGTATTCAACAAAATCTGATTAAAATTTGCATGTTAAAACAATACACCCTGGTGTGTTCAAATTATTGCAGATAATGTGGGTAACTAAGATATGTCAAAGTCAAAAAGATATTGACAATAATAGACAAGATATGGGTTAACTTGTAGATAGGAAAATAAACATGTAATAAAAGAAAACAATCTAAATCTTTTGGACCATTTTATTTTAATCATAACATACAAATTTCTATGAACTGTACTGTTGGGAATCAATTGCTATTTAATGATCAAGGATTGGTTCATAAACCATAAATTTTTTAACTGTGAAAGGGCCCCAATGTTGGCCACAAGATGTCCCAGCGAGAGCCCTGAAGTAACAAAGTAACCAACTACCACTAATTCATCGGTACATGTATGTAAATTTATGAATTTACTAACAAAGTTCCTAAACTATTTTCAACAAATGCTAATTTCTACAGATGTTTAAGTTGTCCTCCTCAAAAAATGTATTGAAATCAGTACCATGTAATATACTTTAATATTTTCTTTATTTATCTTTCAGACTTGCATTTGCATTTGTATTTTAAGGTAACCCATTACAAAAGTATACATAGTATGTATTACATGGTAACCTATCTGCCTCAGCTGGTGGTAAAGTAGCAATAATATTAAATATCCCCACGGGGACGTAAGCTAAAATAAATCATCATCGACAGACCATGTCACACAGAAGACATCTAATTGTTTCAACCTTGAAACAAATGTGAATGATACAAACAATGTATAGCTGCAGAATTCAAACATAAAACATTACAGTACTGTGGTGGTTCTCAACATATAATTCTGCTTTCTAATTTTAGGTATTTGCAGGCAGGTTAAAAAGTAGGAAGAATTACCGAAATGAAAAATTGTCAAAGGGTACATGATTTACTTTAGTGTTGAAATAAGCTTAACTACATTTCTGTGACTTTTTAATCTGATCAATCATCAGTTATAAACTAACAGATTTTTAATTGTGAAAAGGTCCAATATCGGCCACAAAAGTACGTCATAGAGAGAGCCCTAAAGTCAAAAAGTAACCAACTGCCACAAATTCATGGGTTTATAAATGTATGAATTCATTAACAGAGTTCCTAAATTAATTAATTTCAACAAGTGCTAATTTCTACAAATGTTTGTTATCCTCCTCAAAAAATGTATTGAAATTGGTCATGTAATATACTTTAATATTTTCTTTATTTATCTTTCAGACTTGCATTTGCATTTCTATTATATGGTAACCCATTACAAAAGTATACATAGTATCTAATACATGGTAACCTATCTGCCTCAGCTGGTGGTAAAGTAGCAATAATATTAAATATCCCCACGGGGACGTAAGCTAAAATAAATCATCATCGACAGACCATGTTACTCAGAAGATATTTGTTTCAACCTTGACACAAATCTGGCAAATACAAAGATTGTAATCCCCCAAAAAATTTAAACATAATATAACGTATTTAAAATCTGATGGTCAAAAGGGACATAATTCTGTGTTGAAATTAGCTTTACTACATTACTGAGATTGTCTAAGTTATCAATTTTGCTAGAAGTTTATTATCACATACCAGCATTTCCTTCTTCTTCTCGTGGAATTTCCTAGATTTAACTTTCCTTTTAGCTTCCAATGTGGCGATAACATTTTGATATTTCCATCCAACTTCATGTGAGAGACGGTTCAAATCACAGAACTGCAAAAAGAAATGGCATTTTATAACGTTCCTTTACAATTCAAACATAAGATTACAAGACAAGTCTCATCTCTAAATGATCAATCCCTTACTTTTGATTTCCTTATCCTACAGTAAATAGATAAAACTCACAATGGATTATTTTTCTTCCCTCTAATATTTTCTCAACATAAAAGTACTGCGCATTCAACGCCTAGGTTTTCATATCTAATGAAGTTTTGTTTTGGTTTTTTTCCCCTCAAACCACATTTTTTTTTAAACAAAGATAAAAACTTGTTTTATGAAAGCTTTTTATATTAAACAGCTTTAAACAATTAAGATCAAACCTGGCTATAAAGGCAACCCCAGGGTAACAGTAACAGTGGTCATTATGGACAGGTAGCCTTTATATACAGGTTCAATATGAATAAAAAACAACTGGGATACAATTCTACTGGCCTTTATATGCAAGTGGCCCTTATATAGAGGCGGCCTTTAAGGCAGGTAGAACTGTACATGCTACATGAATTAAAATACAAATGTTTTAGTCACAATTGTCTCCTTTTAAATATTGAAGAATTCACATGGAACCAGGTCTTAGGGGTAGGCAGTCAGCCATGGACCCGGGTCTGTACTCTAAAGGTACAGAAAGCACATTAAGCAATGGAATTAATAGCATATATCTTATAAGGGTATTCATAGCAAGCATGTGGACCAAGGTCTGCAACAATGGATCACCATCTTTTATTACCTTTCTACATGGGTTAATTCTAAGAACTTTGAGTGCTGATGGTACAACTGTTCTCTTCTGTTTGTCATAAGGTGCAGGGATACCTTCAAACACCTTTAACCTGGCTAGAGCCTCCTTTCCTCTCTTTAACTTGTGAGGCAACATACCTGTAAGTAATGAATTGTAACAGTTATCATCAAAATTATTAAAATTCATTCTTCATATTGCTATTAACAGTCACAGTAATTCAACACACTCAATCTCGACAGAAGAACCCTGCGATTTTCATTTCTAAATGCAGATAACTTGGCAAATAAACCACCACCTATTTTAAGTTCTAACAAATCAATGAAGCTAATCAATTTTGGACGAGGTTGGATTGGGTGTTTAATTTAATTCATTTAGTTTTAAATAAGTCTGGTTATTTCACTAATAACAGCTACAAGCAAAATTGAAAAGTTTTTATATCTATAAAGTGATGTGATTATCATGCAACATAACATCAATTTTTAACAAGAGGCCCATGGGCCTTAACGCTCACCTGAGGCAGAGTACATATCTTACGCAAAGGTTCAATGGTCAATGACATTAATAAAAGAGTATATAAAATTTTCAGCAGTAAGGGCCAATAATATGCAAGTATTTTGGCAAATTAATTATAATAATTATTATATAAGTATGCTATATATAACATATCTAAAGTCTAGCTACTATAAATTATTTATAAACAGCTAAAACATCTGTATATTAAAATGTGCATTAGGCCAGTACCTACAATATTCCAATATACATGCCTATACAAAGGGTTAATAGTTTTTGAGATAATTAACCATTTAAGTATTCTTTCGCATCTATGACCTTGACCTTTGAACCTATGACCTTCATTCATATATCAAAATTATTGTTGTGCAAATGCCTACAATATTCCAATATATATGCCTATACAAAAAGTTTATAGTTTTTGAGATAATTAACCATTTAAGTATTTGTTAAATTCTATGACCTTGACCTTTGAACCTATGACCTTCATTCATATATCAAAATGATCGTTAGGCCAATACCTACAATATTCCAATATACATGCCTATACAAAAAGTTGATAGTTTTTGAGATAATTAACCATTTAAGTATTCGTTTGCATCTATGACCTTGACCTTTGAACCTATGACCTTCATTAATATATCAAAATGATCGTTAGTCCAATACCTACAATATTCCAATATACATGCCTATACAAAAAGTTTATAGTTTTTGAGATAATTACCCATTTAAATATTCGTTTGCATCTATGACCTTGACCTTTGAACCTATGACCTTCATTCATACATCAAAATGATCGTTAGGCCAATACCTACAATATTCCAATATACATGCCTATACAAAAAGTTTATAGTTTTTGAGATAATTAACCATTTAAGTATTCGTTTGTATCTATGACCTTGACCTTTGAACCTATGACCTTGATTCATATATCAAATTGACCGTTGTGCAAATGCCTACAATATTCCAATATATATGCCTATACAAAAAATTTATAGTTTTTCAGATAATTAACCATTTAAATATTCATTCGCAGCTATGACCTTGACCTTTGAACCTATGACCTTCATTCATATATCAAAATGATCGTTAGGCCAATACCTACAATATTCCAATATACATGCCTATACAAGAAGTTTATCGTTTTTGAGATAATTAACCATTTAAATATTCGTTCGCAGCTATGACCTTGACCTTTGAACCTATGACCTTCATTCATATATCAAAATGATCGTTAGGCCAATACCTACAATATTCCAATATACATGCCTATACAAAAAGTTTATAGTTTTTGAGATAATTAACCATTTAAGTATTCGTTTGTATCTATGACCTTGACCTTTGAACCTATGACCTTCATTCATATATCAAAATGATCGTAAGGCCAATACCTACAATATTCCAATATACAAGTTCAGAGGAGATGATTTTTAAAGATTTTCACAATTTCTCCCTTTATGGGGCCCCAAGGGGACATAATCCTTTCATTTGTGCAAATCTGAAAGGCCTTCACCTAGGTATCATAATCACCGAGTTTCATCAAATTTGGCTTGGTAGTTTCAGAGGAGATGATTAAAATGTACAAAGTTAACGCACGACGCACGACACACGACGCACGACGCACGACAGACGACGGACGGGGAACCATTGCAATAGCTCATCTGAGCTTTCAGCTCAGGTGAGCTAAAAACTTGACTAGAGGAGTGGACAACACATCAGAAATGTCAGATTTTTATGTTGTTTTTCATTGTTTATGTATCAATGTAGGTAAGGTAAATCATCATTCTATTTCTGATGTAAAATAACATTAAAGCTACAGCTATTTCATTTTATAACAGAACAGACTTCAAAAACTGTGCATGTAACTCCAAATAGGAAGTATGCTAATGCAAGTAAATTTATGAAGCAACATTAAATTAGTTTTAAGGGAGTAGTCAGCCTTTACATGCAGGATTTAATCACAAAGAAAAAGATCTGAATGTGCAACTCTAAACAAGTTCATATTTGTCTTTATTGAGACACTCTAAACTTACCTCTAACGGCTTTATAGAACACCTTACTAGGAGCTCTAAAATGGAAAGGTCCTCGTGATGGCTTAACATTGCATCTTAACTTCAAATATTTCAGGTACTTCACTGAAATTAAACAAAGGGATACCATTATTAGAATCATTCTTCACTTATGGTTTTATAATAGATGGCACACTTGAATTCTGAACACTTCATACTAACAAAACTGCAATATTATCTCAGATCTTTAAATAGAACTGTTGACTAAAATTTACCACTCTGTTCTTCATACCCATACCAAGCCAACCATTAGAGACCTGTGACAAGGAATACTCCTTCTCACTTGCAGTCAATTGATCATACAGAAATGAGATGCTCCAATTTGAAGCTTCAAATATATCACTGTGGACAATGGAGTTCCTCTGTGTGAATGTTCAAAAATATTTCTGAAGCAGCAATGAGTTACAGCTCCATCAAGATCCTACATGGATGGACAGATTAGGGCGATTCCTATTCCCTTTCAACTCAATTTTTAAATATATATATAGTGACATGCACTGATCAAAGGTTAAATTACTCACATTTGTTTCTGTAGAAGTTTCCCGAGATGTTAATGCCTTCACATCTTACAACAACTACTCGTTGACCTGTAATGGATAAGGATAAAATAACTTTACTGTAAAACATCATTCAAAACAGGAATTATCTAGATGTCCCTTTTAAACCAAATCACATATATAAAGTAACATGTCTCAGGTTATTTGTAACATCACGGTCTAGTTACAGACAATGTAGGTAAATATGGTCATCATAGACAAACGGTGTTACTTATAACATTCTATTTTGTTTAACTATGGGTCTAAGGATAAATTTTTTAATATGAAGTTTTAAGTATTTCAAGGCAGTCCAACTGATAAAAGACATATTTTTTAACAGTTTCTACTTCTCTACTGATTACATTTCAGTTCACACATCATTCAAAACATTAAGTCATGGATACATTTAAATTTGTATGAACTTGAAGCCTTTCAATAAAATTTAAAGTAGAAGACAAATTTCTAGAAGTACCCAATATACATTTTCACAAAATAGTTGAAGTGAGCGATAATTTAACTTAAATCCAAGAAAATCTCCTTGCTGTCTTTATTGAAACCACCGAAACCTTTAATAGCAAAGTTACAATTAACTTTTCTTAATGTTTCATAATAAATTTCAATATATAATTGACAGAAACATGTAATCATTTCACATTACAGAGTTCAAAACCAGAATCACTTTGACAGCCCGAGACTGGTAATCTCCAGGCTTTTATATTGTTTTCCCCAATCTTTCCATTAAAAGAAGTGGTTTTAAACAGAAATTATTTAAAACTTTTTTCAAATGAATTTTCCTCAACTTTTGACACTTTCCACTGGGGTTGTAAGGTTTAAAAATACAATTTTCCGAGCCAGACAGAGAAAATGATATTTTTAAAGTTAAACCAAGAAATAGTATACTACAATATAAAGATGCCAAGTTTTGTTCACAATAATGAGAACTTTTAATTATACAGATTGTATCATAATAGATAAACTGAAAAATTTGTTCACACAACATGAAATGCCATGCATATTTTCGAGATATACTTTGCATTTTTTCTAGATAACAGACAGCCATCAGTTCTCAGTTTAATTTTAACATCACTATTGTATACAGACAATGTAGGTAAGAAGGTAGTCATCACTGAACTGATAGCTTACTGGGCTCTTGAAAAATAGTTCTCAAGGTGACCATTGTGATGAGGAAATATAACAGCAGCTCTATATTTTATTTGAGTTAAATAATACTAATTCTTCAGTTTATGGTCTTGTGTATTTTTTATGAAATATGGAATCTGCTAGGCATAAATGTACTTCTTCCTGACCTCTTAACAACTGTACATATATAACTGTATACAGCTTTTTATAGAAGCCCTTCTTGAAAAGTTTTAAATGCAAATGGTGCATAAGAACATGTAACTGAAAAATATAAACTGGTACAAACAACTAATACCAACCTTGTAATATAGTTTTGGTGACAACTGCTGCTAGTCGTCCCAGCAAATGCCCTCTGGCATCAATCAAAATGGGCTGAAAAATAATTTCAAAATCAAAACTAAAGACATATCACAGTGTGAAGTTAGTACATAGATTGGCAAATATCTATCTGTAAAACCTAGCTTGTCATGTTCAGAAAGAAACGGGTACAAGCGAGGGTTATATTTTGGGGACATGTTTAGTCTGGAATTTATGAAAATAAAAAGTGATCCATGCATAAAGGAAATGTTATTTTGGAGAAATTCTAAACCAGGATTCCAATTACTTGCTACTTTCAATGAAAAGTTGCTAAATTTATCACCAGAGGTTGACTTCTAGGTTACAATTTTTAAATTTTGGTCAAATTTAGCACAACTGCATGTAAAATTTCAACTGGATTTTCTGTGTAGTTAGGTAGTTTCATGCATGAAATAACAAGTAGCATCAATTACAATATTTCTATTTTTAAAGCGCATTAAAACCAATTTTCTTCAATATTAATTCTCACGAAATGTGATGCAATTTCCCATTAGCTTGATTGGTAGAACAATGGACCAACATGTCACCAGCTATAAGTCAAGTACAGAAAAGTTTACCTTTGCAGTGTGCTCACTGCTCAGGGGAATAAGCAGAGAGGTTCTTTTAATGTGCCAGGCCTGTCATGACACAGAGCATCACTTTTTAAAGACCAATGACTTTTATTTCTAAATGCAAAGTGCTAGGCGAAAGTAGTCACTACCTATTTTCAGTCTTGGTCACTCAGTCTGGGTTCAAACCCACAACCTGTAATATGAAGCGAGCACTCTACCACCGAGTTACCTTGGTGGTCAAAACTGAGCAGAGATAAAAATTCCTCTGCTTCATAAATTCCAAAATCATTTGATTTAATAAACCCAAAACTTCCATGAAAAATTGACCATTTTAAATTTCGAATTTATTTTAAAAAAAAATAAAATCTTAAAAAGATACAATTTAATTAACCCCCCCCTTTTTTTAATAAAAAACTTAATATTTCTCCCAACACAATAAAACATTTTCTATTTAATTCAGAATCCTTCATTATCGTCGACCGTCCTAAGATTCGAGGCCATTTGTGTTTTCAGTCATTATACGCGAGTATCGTCTCTGCAGTGACGATTTCATGCATTAAAGACAAAATTTAGGTATTTACTGTGAAACTATCCAGAAACATAGCACTGCCGTGCTGTCGTACAGCGTAGTTGTGGCAAGACAGAATATAACCGAAAATTCGGGGGGGGGGGCGCGCGATCTATGCATAGTCCGATGGATGTGGTTTTTTTTTTTTTTTTTTTTGGAAAAAGAAACAATGTACCAAACCATGTATTGTTGAATTAAATGGTAGAAAATAATAATTTCATAAATATATGAAAAAGACAATCGGTAATTAAAATTTAAAAAAGTTGTACCCGATGTTGTTGTTGTTGTTGTTGTTTTTACCCGATCGTTTTGTCATTTCGGATAGAGAGAAAGTAGAGTTTTGCAGATCCTACCTTCGCCATACATGCCATATTTTTATGGGAGTAAACTGTGAGATTGGTGGCAATTTTAAGGGAGTTTTGAAAAAAATAAGGGAGGTTTTACGTAAACCTGTAATGCAGACAATTTTCGCGTATTCTTAGGTTTTTTGAGAACTATAAATGCTTTTGTATTTTGCCACAGCTTGATGTCTTTTTCAGAGTAATTTAGTGTTCATTACATTATATACAATATTTAAAAGATGTGCATTTTGTCAAAACATTAAATAAAACACCAGAGTAGATTTTTATTACAAATAATTTTCTTTCTTTTTTCATTTTATCAATGAAAAAATTTATTCATTAGATACCCACATTACATATTCAAGACTTTTTATTATTAAGCTACAAGTAAGACTAAATAGAAAATCCATGGGACACAATAAGATCTTATATTGTTAAGTACATTTTTTTTTATTCAACTGTTCAATGAAAGAATGTGTTTTTTTTTTATCTGGAAAAATAAATAAGTTACACAACAAAAACCTGCTTTCAGATGTTTCCTTTCCATAATCATTTTATTAATGAAAAGTTTTATTCATCCAAACAATCGCCAAACAGAAAGTACTGTCAAACATGTGCTTCCAGTTTAATTTGTTTACTTTCTGTAGCAACATGATTATTCCCCTTGATATACTTTGTACATGTTGGGTTAACGACTATTTTATCGGGTTAAGAGTTAAAACATGGATGCTACAGTACGACTTTTGGTGGTCACTTCGTACAGCTTTTTCCATGAAATTTGGGTATATTTAGAAGAAAAATAAAGAGATCATGATTTTAATTGCGTTATACAGCCTTCATTTAAATAAAGAATACATAAAAAGGTAAATTTTTTCCATCTGTCTTATGCTATTCACATCGTTTTCCATCCAAAAAATTCCCTGTTCAGAAAAAATAGTTTCTCTCTTCCTCTGGTGCCTGATATGTGATTGGATTTTTTACAAAGAAAGAACAATATTTGTGTAATTGTTTATTTATCTATCACAAATGATAAATCTATACACGTGTATCTTAAATTAAATGACCAAGTACACCATGAAGGTGACAACGCGTGTCCACTTGCCGATTAGGGGATTATCTACGGTACATTGCACACGACTTTGGACACTTCAAACCATGTTTATTCAGTAATCATCCCTAGTGATCAGCTGATTGGCGTAGCTTCTTTGAAAAAAATTAAAGGGAGGCATAGCAATTTTCCGTGAGAAATCGATCTAACGCCGGGAGTTTCAAAAATAAGCAAATATCCGTGAGGTTTTGTCTCACGGCGTGAGATATGGCATGTATGCTTCGCTATGAGGGGGTACATTCTAGCGGTTGTATGGAACTGGATCATGTGCTGTTAATCTGGGTTTTAATTAACTGCTGATTATCACTCACAATATTCCCGTTTCATGTTAATGGTGAAGTATTTAAATCCACACACAACACTGTACGAATTATCTCCCTTTCACGAAAGTAAAAACTAATCGATAAACAGTTTTAAAATATGACACAATTGCCTCAGCATCAAAATACGTTATCATAACCTTCAAAATAAATTTAAATTTCCGTAGATTTCACGAAGAATTAATTAAATCAACCTGCCGTTGCTGTTTATTTCATAAAAAGTTACGTCACCGACTTCGAGAATGATTTTACATCGTAGGACGCAAACTTCTCAGACTACTTTTTATTGTAAACATGAGATCAGTTCGCCAAATTGCAGAAATTTTTAGATGCATCCCGTCGCAATATTTTACTAGATTCCGAAATGTATTCCGAAAATTTATTCCAAATGTGCATATGTAACCAAATGCATTACCCGTCTCAGAATACATATCTCACGATAAAACAGATATACTTCTTTCACGCTCATTTACCAGGCGCACTATTTCCAGGTGTACTCATATCTTATAATTTCATAGCAAAGAAGCTCGATATCTTGGAAGAAAGCGATGACAAAGTACACGCGTTCACTATCGTGAACGCTGTACAAAAATCAGTTGTCTGTTTTTCAGCTCTCAAATTCTTGTTGTGTTAGCAAATTTAGTTCGTTTTCTATTAGAGTCTCGAATCACGGACGATCGAGGATACTAATATAGAGGGTCTCAAATGATTTAGCAGACATGTACCTTCAATGATAAAATTGAATTTCTGGTCTTCTGTAACCCCAATCTAGATGTTATTTTGCATTTTAAAATTTACTGTCAACACTATAAAGTGAAAACTTAGCATTTGCTAATAAAAGAAGCGCTCTGTGGGATTAATGTTTTTTGTCAAACAGGACCATATAAGCCAACACCCCCCCCCCCCCACTTGTGCATGCATGAATATTTTTTTTAAATAATTTGATTTGTCGGTGCGTGTGGCAATAATGGGGAATTTAAACTTTATTGAATATATTTAGGCGATACAATAAACAATGTGGTGAGGTTGTGTTTCACCAAAATTGCGAGAAATTATCCATTTTAATTCCATCACTCAATACCTTCGTCTGAAGTCCCATGTTGTTGGTAAAAAAGGAAGTACTTTGGGGTTCGCACGTGGATCATCAGAGAAGACCGGATATGCATAATTTATAGTATCTAAACTGAAAACGGTATCGTTGTAATAAGTCGGACCTGAAAAGCTACTATTAACTATAATTTTAAAAAAAACGTATCTAGAGGCATTAATTTGGTGATAATTGCAGATTTTGACAAAGCGGCCTTTATAGTTAAGAGCTCCTAACTTGACTCACTGTGGCCATATTCCCTTTACCGTGCCAAACTGATAAGCGACGCTTGCCAATGGCGAAGTTAAGTTAGTGTATCTACCAGCCAACTTAATCAAAACAAACATACTAATCCATGCCCAAATTAGAAACAGAAGCAAAGTTAAAGTCAATCTTTGAAACTGACAAATTAGGTTAAACGCGCGAACTTCCACCAGGACCCTGGAAGTGAGACCGGGTGCTCCGGAAGGGAAATCATCTCATGGCAAAGTTTAGCTAGCTACACCCGCCACATGTGTAATCAAAATTGAGATAAAGGAACATGGAACTATGTGACGTCAAATATATCCAGGGCAATTCGGCTGCAGACAGAGACATCAAACTTATCAACATAACTGTGATGCCGACGGCCATACAACTTTATGAGGACCCTGATATCCTAGGCTCGCAATACCCCTGGGTCACTGACAGTTTGGGTGAAAATGTGTCTGTCATATAGAAAATAACATTTTGTTTGATTCATTTTAGGCAATTGTTTAGAATATTTATTTATTTATTTATTTATTTATTTATTTATTTTATTCAATTCTGATAAAAATGAACTAGGAACACATCTTGCATTTTTTATGAGGGGCACCAAACTTTATCGGCGGACCTGTACAATGACATTTATAATCAAAATAAAATTATATAAATAATTAGTGTGGAATATAAAAATATTAAATTCTGTAATTTAAATCATAAATAGTCGTGAGAGATTGGAACTCAGTTTAAATACAGGGCATATGATAAAACATGGTTACACTTATGGTAATTTGATTAATTCATGGTTAGACATTAAAGCAATTTTACTAAAAATAGATTTAAAAATCAATAAGTAAAAGTCACAATATTTTAAAAGCATAAGAAATGACAGAAAACAAACTAGACACTATGTCAACAATACTACAAGGCACTATTCTGCCAGACGTACACCAATGAAAGAGAATAAAGTTTGCACAATATTATACTTGGCAACAACCAACGTAACCGAGTACACGAACAGTACACCTTAATGATAAAACAGCCAGACAAGATACACATGCCAGTGGCGAAGCGTGAAAGGAATCAGTGTGCAAGCCTGGTGTCAAAGCCACCAAACGCGCCGTAGTCGCGTCCTTGCTAAGTTGCTACAGGGGCATGCTCCACCCCCTCGGAAATTTTTGAAAAAAAATGGAATAATTAAATGCATTTTTCTGCATTCTAAATCAATATTTACATATATAAAAGAGTTAAAATTAGGGGTTTTTTTGTCACGGGTCCTTCGATCGAGACATTAAAACTGATGGCCGTCTCACAGTGGGTGTTGCAACGTTAAAGAGCCTTAATTGCACATTGCCCTCAACGCACTGCAAACATAAAACTTTCTGACACTTCACCTACAGCTGTTGACGTCTCGATATTTATTATAAGTCAAATATTCTTCACTTGGACGTAAAAGCTCAATCAATCAATCAATCTTGCTCTCTGATGTAATGTTTGAAGCAACAACTCTGTTAAACAAAGATGTAGACATTTCTACTGGGTCTATAGATTATGGGTTAACCGTTACCTCATTCGGAATAATGCCCCGCTTAACGAGAAATTAAGCAACAGCGAGCGTGGTCTACACCTTGATGGGTGACCGCGATTTCCACAGCTCGACCAACAAGTCCACTTTCTATCTTATTCTATTCGGAATCATATAGTGCCTTGGGATTAAAAGTTGGTTACCCAAGCCGAAAATGCCATTTTAAGGTCTGGTTTAAAGCTTTCATCCTTCATATCTTCAGTAGTAATTTGAGCTGGATCTGTGTATTTGGGCTTACATGCATCCCAGGGAAAAAAAATGTAAACGGCTTATCATCCGAGTTAGACAAACACATTGGCTTATAACTACTAGCCTAGGAAGGAAACGAAACTTTTCTGTTTAAGACTTAAAGTTTGAAAATAATCATTGTTTTATTTCCCATTATTTTATAATTTATTTTCATTTGTACATAAAGATAGATTGAATTAATTTTTAATTTTTCTATCAAAAAATTATGCGCAAGCACAGGATTATTGGCTTATATGCACGCTACGCCACTGCATGCTGGAACCAATGATTATTGAAAATTATCGGCTTTAAAATATCGAGTGATGTGCATATAGGTTGGAACGTCATTGGTTCATCCCAACATTATCAACAACTGTGCAAGACGATAGACTACTAAGACTGAAGGTTGTATAGATTCTTTCAACCATAAGTAGGATCTTTAACCTTTTTATAGTACTCCCTGTACAAACATTTTGATGAACCTGGAAGCAGTTGCAAATGACTGTCAGTAAACGCCACGTATTATAGCTTAATATGTTAACGTCATTGTCAGACAGACAAACGTCTTATCTACATGTCACAAAAAGCTTGAAATGAAGAAAAAACGGATAAGGAAATTAGATATATAAAGCATGAAGATATATGACTGGTACTATAAGAATATACTCGCTGATAGTTATACAACACTATAAAATTAATATAAATGGGCGTCATCCATATCTTGAGTCCTTAGTAACAGAGTGGTCTAAAGCGCCGGGTACAGATTACAACGCCTCGTAGCGCTCGAGAATGATCCTTGTTTGAGACGATTTGGCAGTGTGCTTTCAAAAGGTCGGATTTCTATAGATACTCTGATATCTTCTAATATCAAAACTCACCTCGCCTATATCTTCGTGTCCGTTGGCACAAAAGGCCGCAATAACCTTCTCCATGATACTCTGTCTTTGACAGGTACCCTTTCTGACGCCCAGCTATTCCATCCCAATTGTGTTCTTTCTTTCTCTGTTGTTCTGTGTCATGGAAAACCACAGAGAGGGACAAGAAAGGATAGATATATTCTCCAGAACAAATGTCTTAGAAGATTCTTAAGAACTTCACAACATAACAAAAATAGAAAGAGCAAGTGAAATAAGAAAGTGGAGATGGATTGGTGATGTACTTAGAATCAGCAGGATTTGTACCATCGCAATAACATGGCAGAAGGAAATAGGAAAATAGGTCGACTTCGTAACTGGCGTCACAATATAAGTGACGGAGTCTTGACTGGGGGGGGGGGCGTAAAACAACATTGCTCTATTTTTCTACCCGTCCATGTCTTACACCACACCGCCTGCGCATTATTTATTTTAAAAAAGTCCAAGTTATTTAATTTAATGCACCCGAGTACATGTTTAAAACCCCTATTTAATAGTCTACATAAATAAACAAAAATTAAAACAAAATTCAAAAGAAAGGGGGTAACGGATCGTTAACCTAAAGAGATTGACTATACTATCGTTTGAAGTTATTTGACTCATTTGAATTTTTATATAGATGACACCATTCATATATTTTTTAATTTCACTTTTGATATATTTATTGGAGTATATTTATTATCATGTGCAAATATAATCGACATCAAAATTAAGTTTTTTTATTTCTCAAATGAACTCAAACTGTTTGTAATTTTAAATGAAGCGTGAAAGCTGAAATCGTGTCTTAAAGTATACACGGCTTAATTAAGTAGCGACGTCTGTACGCCAGCAAACTGAAAGTTAAAAACAACGACACGGATTATAACGTGTAAGTATAAGAGTAAGTATAGAGATTAGTTAATCACCCGGATTGATCGGATTATCAGATCTATTTAAGGGGTATGTTTGTTAAACTTTACACTAATCTGATCAAACATCAATCCCATAAATATAGTTAGTTATCAAAACAAGAAACAATACTTCATGGGGACACAAAGTAAGTATTTTGTTTTTCCTTCAATTGTAATATTGTGTAAGTTTTCATTACTTAGAAAGAAACTTATTATATCTGGAATTCTTGTTGTGTTCGTTCGAAGACAGGACTTGAATTTTGCTTATTTTTACGTTTTTTCTTTTGTTGTGTCGTATTCTTGGTTCAATAACGGTTGATAGGACATTTGTAACCCCCACGCCATCCATTAAATTTATGTAGAATTATTATTCACAAAAATGTCCAAAATGACGTAATCTGTCATGTTTAAACTTTTTCAGTCAAAATTTAAATTTTGGGAGTGGGCCGGGGTTGGGTTACAAATGGAAGCCCGTGCCGACGGTCTATTATTTCATTTCTGAAATCTGATTTGAAATATGTATTGAAGAGTAAATAGTTGTGTATTGGAAAAATGGTTAGCGCCTACAGAGTACTTAACCACACCCAGAACACGTGCATTTTCCACACGTTCATTCATTCTTTATTTCCTCTTAAAAAGAGATTGTTAAAAACCCTGTCTGATATTTGCGGTATAATAAGTACAAGTTGTCTAAATTCAATACGTATATATATTAGTTTCTTCTACATTCAAATGTTTTCTTTTGTGGTTATAACTTTTCCAAGTACAGATTTTCATTTAGGTAGAATTTTAATTATTCGTTTAACCGACAAGTTCGAGTTATTTAAAAACGATTTTAGTTCTTAAGTTGCAAATCTTAATACACTTTTATTATTGGTACTATATCAAGTTACTACTTTACTATACTATGTGCATATATATATATATATATTATTGGTGTCCTATGAAATTTACTTCTCATGTTCTATTGATATTTTATTTAAATACTGTATATAGTCATACCGGTATATCGAATATAAAATTAGGCTAATAACGTCTTGTAATGAAATAGAGAATATGTAATAGCAATCCAAGAACATGTCAAAACAAGAGGAATACAGACACAAGATGAACACATAATCGGGGCCAATAATTATGAAATTAGTTAATTAATTATAATTTACACATTTTACAATTATTGTTTCAGTTACTTCAGAGTTTATAAGCAATGTCTGCAGCTGAGGTATCCGGACATCCACAGGTATGTGATGAAATGAGTGTGAATGAAAAAAGAAGAAACTTAATAGTATCCTTCCGAAGCACCCAGTCTCACTTCCCCAGTGGAAGTGTTTAATTCATTTTGCAAGTTTTCCAAGATTTTGTTATGCTTTTAGGAAGCAATTTGGACATGGATTGGTATGTTTGTTTTTACTCTGCTTTGGGATTGTGATTTGGACATGGATTGGTATGTTTGTTTTTACTCTGCTTTGAGATTGTGATTTGAACATGGATTGTTATGTTTGTTTTTACATTGCTTTGAGGTTGTGAGTTGGACATGGATTGGTAAGTTTATTTTTACTTTGGGATTGGATTGTGATTTGAACATAGATTGGTATGTTTGTTTTTACATTGCTCTGAGTTTGTGAGTTAGACATAGATTGGTATGTTTGTTTTTACTTTAGTATTGGATTGTGATTTGGACATGGATTGGTATGTTTGTTTTTACTTTAGTATTGGATTGTGATTTGAACATGGATTGGTATGTTTGTTTTTACATTGCTTTGAGGTTGTGAGTTGGACATTGACTGGTATGTTTGTTTTTACTTTGGGATTGGATTGTGATTTGAACATGGATTGGTATGTTTGTTTTTACTTTAGTATTGAATTGTGATTTGAACATGGATTGGTATGTTTGTTTTTACATTGCTTTGAGGTTGTGAGTTGGACATTGACTGGTATGTTTGTTTTTACTTTGGGATTGGATTGTGATTTGAACATGGATTGGTATGTTTGTTTTTACTTTAGTATTGGATTGTGATTTGAACATGGATTGGTATGTTTGTTTTTACATTGCTTTGAGGTTGTGAGTTGGACATTGACTGGTATGTTTGTTTTTACTTTGGGATTGGATTGTGATTTGAACATGGATTGGTATGTTTGTTTTTACTTTAGTATTGAATTGTGATTTGAACATGGATTGGTATGTTTGTTTTTACTTTGGGATTGGATTGTGATTTGAACATTGACTGGTATGTTTGTTTTTACTTTGGGATTGGATTGTGAGTTGGACATGGATTGGTATGTTTGTTTTTACTTTAGTATTGAATTGTGATTTGAACATGGATTGGTATGTTTGTTTTTACTTTGGGATTGGATTGTGATTTGAACATGGATTGGTATGTTTGTTTTTACTTTGGGATTGGATTGTGATTTGAACATGGATTGGTATGTTTGTTTTTACTTTAGTATTGAATTGTGATTTGAACATGGATTGGTATGTTTTTACTTTGGGATTGGATTGTGATTTGAACATGGATTGGTATGTTTGTTTTTACTTTAGGATTGGATTGTGATTTGAACATGGATTGGTATGTTTGTTTTTACTTTAGTATTGAATTGTGATTTGAACATGGATTGGTATGTGTGTTTTTACTTTGGGATTGGATTGTGATTTGAACATGGATTGGTATGTTTGTTTTTACTTTGGGATTGGATTGTGATTTGAACATGGATTGGTATGTTTGTTTTTACTTTGGGATTGGATTGTGATTTGAACATGGATTGGTATGTTTGTTTTTACTTTGGGATTGGATTGTGATTTGAACATGGATTGGTATGTTTGTTTTTACTTTGGGATTGGATTGTGATTTGAACATGGATTGGTATGTTTGTTTTTACTTTGGGATTGGATTGTGATTTGAACATGGATTGGTATGTTTGTTTTTACTTTAGTATTGAATTGTGATTTGAACATGGATTGGTATGTTTGTTTTTACTTTGGGATTGGATTGTGATTTGAACATGGATTGGTATGTTTGTTTTTACTTTAGTATTGAATTGTGATTTGAACATGGATTGGTATGTTTGTTTTTACTTTGGGATTGGATTGTGATTTGAACATTGACTGGTATGTTTGTTTTTACTTTGGGATTGGATTGTGATTTGAACATGGATTGGTATGTTTG
The DNA here is from genome assembly GCA_021292105.1 of Anadara kagoshimensis. Lineage (NCBI taxonomy): Eukaryota > Metazoa > Mollusca > Bivalvia > Arcoida > Arcidae > Anadara > Anadara kagoshimensis. The sequence continues at coordinate 72,226,685 of CM037865.1, read as the reverse complement.
TTTTTACTTTAGTATTGAATTGTGATTTGAACATGGATTGGTATGTTTGTTTTTACTTTGGGATTGGATTGTGATTTGAACATTGACTGGTATGTTTGTTTTTACTTTGGGATTGGATTGTGAGTTGGACATGGATTGGTATGTTTGTTTTTACTTTAGTATTGAATTGTGATTTGAACATGGATTGGTATGTTTGTTTTTAATTTGGGATTGGATTGTGATTTGAACATGGATTGGTATGTTTGTTTTTACTTTGGGATTGGATTGTGATTTGAACATGGATTGGTATGTTTGTTTTTACTTTAGTATTGAATTGTGATTTGAACATGGATTGGTATGTTTGTTTTTACTTTGGGATTGGATTGTGATTTGAACATGGATTGGTATGTTTGTTTTTACTTTAGTATTGAATTGTGATTTGAACATGGATTGGTATGTTTGTTTTTACTTTGGGATTGGATTGTGATTTGAACATGGATTGGTATGTTTGTTTTTACTTTAGTATTGAATTGTGATTTGAACATGGATTGGTATGTTTGTTTTTACTTTGGGATTGGATTGTGATTTGAATATTGACTGGTATGTTTGTTTTTACTTTGGGATTGGATTGTGATTTGAACATGGATTGGTATGTTTGTTTTTACTTTAGTATTGAATTGTGATTTGAACATGGATTGGTATGTTTGTTTTTACTTTGGGATTGGATTGTGATTTGAACATTGACTGGTATGTTTGTTTTTACTTTGGGATTGGATTGTGATTTGAACATGGATTGGTATGTTTGTTTTTACTTTAGTATTGAATTGTGATTTGAACATGGATTGGTATGTTTGTTTTTACTTTGGGATTGGATTGTGATTTGAACATTGACTGGTATGTTTGTTTTTACTTTGGGATTGGATTGTGAGTTGGACATGGATTGGTATGTTTGTTTTTACTTTAGTATTGAATTGTGATTTGAACATGGATTGGTATGTTTGTTTTTACTTTGGGATTGGATTGTGAGTTGGACATTGATTGGTTTGTTTGCTTTTACTTTAGTATTGGATTGTGATTTGAACATGGATTGGTATGTTTGTTTTTACTTTGGGATTGGATTGTGAGTTGGACATTGATTGGTTTGTTTGCTTTTACTTTAGTATTGGATTGTGATTTGAACATGGATTGGTATGTTTGTTTTTACTTTGGGATTGGATTGTGAGTTGGACATTGATTGGTTTGTTTGTTTTGGTAACTGCACGGTTCTCTGCTATTATTAGATAAGTTCATGTAATACTGGTATCTTCAACGGTTGCCTTGAACACACTTAGTCACAAAGTCACAAGTAGCTTAATGGTTTTTGATGACAGCAGGGCATACAAATGATTATTTGGTTACTATTCTAAATTTTGTGAAAGTCTAGGACGCTACATATATTAGACAAAAATATGCACACAATTTGCTTGACTTTTAAAGTGTTTTTAAAGCAATCCAGAATCTTTTAAAACAGTATTTTTGCATTCTATATCTGCGTTTGTCTATTTTCTTTTGGAATACCTCTTAAAATGCGTTTGTATGGAAATGTTTTCGAATGGTACATTGTACCAAGTATTATTAATATACGGATATAGAAAACTGTTATAAAAGTAGTTTATAACAGGTGTATTTGTTTCCCAACTAATACACTATGGTAGAGCTTGTTCCCACTACGGGGACTTTGTACAACGAAGTAGGTTGCTTGCAAATAAATTGTTGATTCGGGGATATTACAAGCCTAGGCTTATCAAGGCCCTCAAAAAGTTTTATGGCCGTCATCACAGTATTGTTGATAAGTTTGATGTCTTTGTGTCCAGGATTGCCCTGGATATATTTGACGTCTCATAGTTCCATGTTCCTTTCATACAATTTTGTTTACACACGTGTCAGGTGTAGCTAGCTAAACAAGAGGTGCTTACCCTTCCGGAGCACCCGGCCTCACTTCCCTGGTGGAAGTTCACGTGTCTAATCTGACTTGTCAATTCCAAAGTTTTTACTTTGTTTTTTGATCGTGATTCAGACATGGATAAGTATTTTTGTTATTGATTTAAATGCTTTAATCACGTACAAATAAGTGAAATGACTAATGATGATTAATTTCTGTTTCAATCAAGGTCAAAATAGATAAAGATTCCATTAAAGAACATGACACAAAACAAGGTGATCTCGGCGCCGCTGAGGGACCTATTGTAAGCCAGTGGAAGCGTCGTCAGTCGATTATGTCCAAAAACTCGTCTGTCACTGACACAAGTGATCCTATCAAAGACCGACTAAACAGAAGAAGATCAACATTTAAAGGACTAGCAACGTCAATCTTAGGTTCACTCAACATGAGAAGGATGACCAAGACAAGCTCACAATTACAACCACTAAAACCAGTCGTCAAGATGGAAAACACTTACAAAATGGTACCAGACGACGGCAAAGAAATACAAACAAGCAAGATCAAAAGACTTGTACAACATACACTGGAATCACACCTAGCAGACGAGACCTACTGTCCTTACAGAAGTGGTAAGATGGCATGTGACTTATCAGGGATCATTAAAAACCAGATGAAGGACATGAATTTTCCTAGATATAAATTCATATGTCACGTGATTATTGGACAATGTGGAGGACAGGGAATGCAAATATCAAGCAGATGTGTCTGGGCACCAACCACAGATAACTATGAATATGTAACTTATACTAATGGTTCACTGTTTGCTGTTGCTACTATATATGGAATTTACTATGAATAACGGATTTCAATATACTTTGCAGACAGATGCAGATTTTGATGATAAGCATTGGACAGAATGAAACTGTGTTCCAGATGACTTAACATTTTCGACGCTTAAACCTAGATGAACGGATGCTTTTAAAATGGATTTTGCCGACCATCTTGAAAATATATAATGTGAAAAAACTATGAGTTAAAAATAAGATACGGCACAAGCATTCTTGACTGCACAACTCTACCATGACAATCCGACAAAATATTTTTTTACAATATCTCTACAAATATTGGTAATGTTTTAATTAAATATTTCATTTTGTTTGTTTTTCAATGGAATTGTAAATAATAGATTTTCCAAATCATCCACCATTGGCTTTGTGTGTCTAACTGGTGATGCTTCTGAAAAGCATTTTGCTATGGTATTTACGATTTCCAGCTTTTCGGATATCTTATTCTGGCCCCATTGTTGATAACCTTTTACAAGCCTAATTGCCCGAGGATGTCATTGTGACAAAACTTAATTAATATCATTACACCTGCATGATAATAAGTTCGAAATCTTTTAAAGTTGCATAACGCTTTGATGATATTTTTGTTTTCCAGAACAAACTTCTTACGACTATCTGGTAGTTTCTGTATATTGATAGTTACTGTAAATTTGTTCAAATAATCAGTACAAGAAACTTATTCTCTGTTCGCATACCGGTATGTTTGATTTCAAATCACCGAACTATTGACTATTGTGCCACACTAAAGATATGGAGTTTACAAAGTAAGGAGCCCTCTGTCCAATCTGAATAGCATTTTTAGGTTTTTGAGTGTGTTTCTTTAATTTTATGCTATATTTAATTTAAGATAGATTTAATTTTTGTAAACGTAAAATATTGAACACTTCAATGAACCGAACAGTTCAAATAAAACCGACGACGTCATCATGAAAATTTAGTTTGGTTATAGATAATGCGGCTCTTTGAAAAAAAAATTTAGTAAGCGCAGTCGTCATCCTCTAAATATTTTATTTACAACAATAGATTAACGAGTTTTTTAACTATGTATATTGTATATATAGTTACGACTAACAATTCTATAACATTTATATTGTGGAACATGATTTCTCACTGACAACTTCAACAGTCACGGAAAATGAACGGCAATTACCGAACAAAACATGGTTAAATTAAGGATTTAATAATTAAAATATATTTATTACATGTATTTTTCAACACGACGCAGCTGTTATAGTTTGGTGTAAAAGGGATATTTTTACACAATGTAAACTAATCAAATACAAGTAATAGTATACCATTTCCAAACCTAAATCCCAAAGCAAAGTAAACCATTTGAAGCTGACAAATTAGGTAAAACACGCAAGCTTTCACCTGGGTAGTGAGACAAGGTGCTCGAAAAGGATAAGCACCTCTTGTTTAGCTAGCTACACCCACCACACGCGTAATCGAAATTATATGAACGAAAAATGGAGCTATGGGTAATTTTGAATACAGAGCTATCATACTTATCAACAATATTGTGATGACAGTCATAAAACTTTTTCAGGGCCTTGATAAGCCTAGACATGCAATACCCTTGCATCAACAATTTTATTTAAGCAACTTGATTCATTTGATAAAGTTCCCATAGCGAGAACAAGCTCTTACATAACGTAATAATTATGAAACAAATACATCATAAGCAGGAGAAGCAGGTATATCGCTGCATACAAAAGGAAAGTCGACAACTGAAGTCATCACGTTTGTCATACAGCTTCAAAGTTAGCCTTTCATTGGCGCCATAATTGAGGCATAAGTCTAAATATAAAGCAAAATGTATCTTTCATTATATGCCAAACATACTAGGATAGATGATATTGACATACTATCCCAATTTAGACTTATTAAGAGATAGAAAATAATCTATTTATCTGTATGTGAAGTTGAATTATTTTGCGAGTCTTCTCTCCGGATTTTACAAGATTCTGCTTTTATACGAATAAAGAAAAATCAGCAAGCAATGATGTAGAGTTTGTACCCTTTGGTTTACCGATTGTTTGTTGAAAAACTATTTTATCAAACTCAACAAATATGTTGCCTTTAGAAGAGAACGAGCAGATGAACTAAAACAAGGCGAAAAACCTTTGACGATAGAACTCCCCCATATTTCATTTATCAAACATTTATAATGCTTTTTGGGGTTATCATAAACATTTTAATGACGTTTGATCAAACAGAAAATTTTGTGACGAATCACGCCATTGATTCTACATCACCTATGTTGTCAGTAATTGCATGTAGTAACATGTAATCACCAGTTCGGATTCTTGATGGAACGTTATACGCCACACGAGGAAGACACCTTCTCTAGTTGACTCGATGTCTATGTAATGTGACCAGGTTGTGGTTTTGTGTTAACACTTTAAAGCACCGATAGAAACTCGTGACCTTTCTGATGGGAAAATAAAGCACCAAGGTTCTAATTAATTAAATTACGTAATGTAAATAGATACGGGGTTTGTAAGAAAAATAAGTTTTAGTTGTCATTTAAAATATATACCTGTCAATTACTGCAGCAACCATGCTATCGACTTTGGATGGATACTGAACACAAAGACTAAAGTCTTCTGTCTCTTAACAATCCTAAATTTGGAGACTATGTAAATGTCATCTATCCTAGTGAGCTTGAAATAAAAGACACGATTGATTCCTCATGTTCTGCTTCATATTTAGACTTATACCTGAATTATGACGCACACGAAAGGCTACATTTGAAACTTTATGACAAACGTGATGACTTCAATTTTCTATTGTCAACTTTCCTTTTTTATGCAGCAATATACCTGCTTCTCCTGCTTATGGTGTATTTGTTTCCCAATTAATACGCTATGGTAGAGCTTGTTCCCTACGGGGACTTTGTACAACGAAGTAGGCTGCTTGCAAATAAATTGTTGACTCAGGGATATTGCAAGCCTAGGCTTATCAAGGCCCTCAAAAAGTTTTATGGCCGTCATCACAGTATTGTTGATAAGTTTGATGTCTCTGTGTCCAGGATTGCCTTGGATATATTTGACGTCTCATAGTTCCATGTTCCTTTCACACAATTTTGATTACACACGTGGCGGGTGTAGCTAGCTAAACAGGAGGTGCTTACCCTTCCGGAGCACCCGGCCTCACTTCCCTGGTGGAAGTTCACGTGTCTAACCCAACTTGTCGGTTCCAAAGTTTTTACTTTGCTTTCTGGATAGTGATTCGAAATTGGATTAGTATGTTTGTTTTTGATTACAATGCCATAATTTTGAAGCACGATGAGATGATAAAGTAAGTTTGAATTGCCTCCCCTTCATTACAAGTTGAGATTACAATCGTTGTAACTGTCACAAAGACATGTTTTATAATAAAAGCAGTTGTATGTTTTTTCAAAAATATTTCGCACACAGTATTTCTGAACCAATTATGCCCTTCTTAAATGTGGATTTATTTTGCATTGTCAAATTTATCGATCAAACACAAACATAACAATCCCAAAATGCAAAGTAAACACTCGAACTTCCACCAGAAAAATGGGGTCGAGTGTACCGGAAGGATAAAGACTTCCTGTTATGTAGCTACACCGGCCAAGTGTGGAATGAGAATTGAGAACGAAAGGAACGTGGAACTATAGAACGTCAAATATATCCGGGGTAAGTTTGGAAAATACGCTTTGATACAGCTATGGTATATGTAAAAACTTATTAGAAAACTGACAAAAAAGCAAAACACATGGGCATCAACCAGGGAAGTGAGTTCGGGTGCTAAGGAAGGGTAAGCACCCACGTGTGTGAGAACAAAATCCGGAATGAAAGGAACACGGAACAGCATGGGAAGTCAAATATGTCCACGACAATTTAGGATACACATGTACTGTACTTGTTATGGTAAAATTAAGTTTGAATTGCCTCCCCTCCATTACAAGTTGAGTCTACAATCGTTTTAACCGCGTATTTTGAAACCGGCCACAAAGGCAGTGGCACCGACAGTAGATTGTTGTTGTATTTATTTTTAATAAATATTTTACACATGAAATTGCTGTACAAATTGTAAAAATTTTAAAATTTGTATTTATTTTTTATTGTTATTTAATTAATCAAACACAAGCATATTGATCTATCTCATAATCACAATCCCAAACAGAAAAGTAAAAACTTTGAAAACTGGCGAATTAAGTTAAACCAAGTGAAGATCTATCAGGGAAGTGAGACCGGGTACCATGGATGGGTATGCACCTCCTGTTCAGCTACCTTCATCCACCACGTGTGAAAACGAATATAAAATGAAAAGAATATGAAACTATG